>CM043020.1:46269288-46495441 GCA_023690525.1 Holotrichia oblita
GTGAATGTATTCAGAAACTTCTCGTGAGCGCTAAAGCTGGCTATGAAAATTCGTCACAGTTTTAGCGTAATGTCTAATTTTCTAATGACAGTTCGATAGCATGTTAATAAAGAAATAAAAACAAATATATTTTTCGAGTAAAGAAGAAACAGAATAGTAAAATTTATTTCGTAACCAAGATAACATTAAAGAAAACTATGTTAAGAATGAATAAATAAAGTATTAAAAAGTAATAAATTAATTCAAATTTTGTTCAAAATTAGCCCCATTCAGTTCCAAACATTTATTAATTCGTTTTAGCAATTGACTACTAGTGACCTTTTGTATTTGCGCTTCTGTTAATGAATTTAGTGCTCCTCGTATTCTTTCTTTTGTTTCCTGCAGTTGTCACCGGAGTACTGTAAATTTTGTCCTTAACATAGCCCCAAAGGAAAAAAAATCCATAGGGGTCAAGTCTGGTGAACGTGGAGGCCACAAGTATGGACCTGCGTTTGCGATAAACTTTCCGTCAAATAACCTCTCCAAGAATAAGTGTACATCTCTTGTTCTGTGAGCCGGTACACCATCCATTTGATACCACGCAGTATTTGATTCGATAATAGGCAGTGTATCAAGTTCTTCTTCCACAATATTGCGCAATATATCTAAATACCTTTCCCCATTTAAATTTTCGTTATAAAAATGTAGACAAAGTATGCGATTATTTTTTATAGCGCAAAAACATTAAATTGCCAACTTTCCTGATATCCCCTTTCTCTCGTTACATGGGGATTTCCGGATGCCCAAAAATGACTGTTATGTTTATTAGAGAGGCCATTTTTGGTAAATTTAGCTTCGTCAGTCCAAATGATTTTCTTCGTAAAATTTTCGTCGTCCTGACAAGCTATGGTGAAGAATTCACAAAAGTTGATCCTATTTAAGAAATCCTGCGGATGTAAGTGGTGTACCTGCTGGTATGAAAATGGTCTCCATTGTCTATTTAGTACTCTTAGAATGGACATTGTTGAAATTTCCAAAGTTGTGGCTGCTTCTCGAAGAGATGCAGTGGGGTTGGTATAGAAATATCCCATAACACCAATTTCAACTACTTCATCAATTTTTTTTTAAATTAAATTTTGGCCTAAACTATTCATGTTCTAAACAATTTTTAACTAACCGTCGCACTACATCTTTAGATAGAATTGGCCTGTCCGGATACCTTTGTCGAAATAAAGCACATGTTCGACTTAAAATTTTTCCAGACTCTCCATAAATCATCAATAAATTCAGGTAATCCTGATTTGTCAATCCTAAACGTGACATTTTCGTATACTAGATTAGGAACTGTGTGATATACTAGAAAGTTTATTAACATGCTATCAAACTGTCATTAAAAAATTAGACAATACGCTAAAACTGTGACGAATTTTCATAGCCACCTTTAGCGCTCACACGAAGTTTCTGAATACATTCACATATTTTGCAAATAGCTCCTAAAATATTCATTTTAGGTATAGGGAAATGTGATATCATTCGATGAAGAATCTAATTTTCCACTGTCTGTTTCCACTGCGGTAAAAATATACAGGGTGTTCCATTTAAAATTACGAAGTTATTAGTGTTTGAAATTTAACATATTAGGTCGGTAATTACTAACACCCTGTATAGTATTTGCACACAAGTGAAAATAATTTTCAATAGCCCATCTTAGTAGCTGTCTACCTTCCAATAATCATTTATCAACTCTTCTGCATACCGAAGAAATACGTCACTAAGTACTAGGATGCAATTTGATAAAATTTTCATAAAAATCAAGTTAGCTGTAAAACGATAATGTTTACACCAGTCGAAATAAATGATCTATACGCCAAATTTGTTGCTGAATTCAATTGTTTGAAAAAATTGGGCAATCAATTTAAAAAATGAAGTTGATTGTGCTTCCGGCGAAACCGGAAATAGAAAATATATACTAATATTTTCTAAAAGTTTGCCCTCATGCCCAAAATAACTCTGCAAATTTACAAATATGGCACTTGCTTAATTGCTGGGATACGGCTAACGTAAGCTCGTCCTGTTACACCCTGTATACACACATAGAAGTGTTTACTTGATTCAAGAATGTACATTTTCTTGAACATATTAACTGCATGGAAGTAAGTATTTATTTAATATTAGAAAATATATTAAATAAAAATATTTACGTTGATTTGTCTGCAGTTAAAGATAATCTTGAAATTGTATTATAATCAAGTAAATATTTTCTAAAGTCAAGTAATAAATTTTCTTAAATACTATAAGCGCTTATAGCGCATGCGCATATAACCAGACATTTGCATGTTTTAGATTGTTCTAAACAGTGGTATTTGCGCTAAATGTATATTTACTTGGGCTAAGAATGTATTTACTTAACTTTCCAAGAATTTGTGATTTTTCATTAGTAAATATTTTCTTGCGTATATACGAACGTGCCGTTTACTTGACCGAAGAAACCCTTACTTGAATCAAGAAAGTACTTCTATGTGTGTATATACATACATAGTATTTAAATTTACGAAAACGTATGTATGTATTATAGTATATCATTATTTTGGGCGCACCTGGAAAATCACAAGTAGCTGAAGCACTATTCGCCAACAAGCCGGTCCCGTGCTTATTAGTAAGACGAAAGCTATTAACTTTCAATTTAGATTTTAACGCTAATCTATGAAAAATATTTCTCTTGATATCGAGAGATTAGAGATTGAAACTTGTAATGCTGTACAGATTGTACACGAAGGTTATATGTAGTACTTTATATAACTTACGTCTTGCAAATGTGGCAGCAAAAAGCCATTTTAGGCTATGCGGTAAGTGCACTTATAGAGTCAGCTCTAGTGGATTGATGTTTAGGCATCACGAGAATCATGTGTTCTACGCCAACATCAGCCACGCAGGATATTTTTAAATTTTCGCTACTGGCGTGGACGTTGTGATCAGAAGCAACATTAGGGGCGTATAAAGCAAAATGTAGTGGGTGCAAAAGATTCTCTAACAAAATCGGAGGCTAAACCGGCATCAACTACACCGAGCAGACGAAACCACTGTCCAAAAAGGTGGATAAGATATCATCTATCTTTAGTTTCACTATGAAATACAATGTAGATATTTCCAGCAATGAAACTGTAAAAACTTACGTCCGCAAATTAAAAGAGGAATCTCCTGTTGGTTTGTGGATGTGGAGAGATGGACCTGATCGATGGAAATCGAATTTGATATCCAAGTTGCCCGTAGAGCAATGCAGGTCGTCAAGTTTGATTTGATAAGAAGCATGAAAAACTGATAGAACGTCGCAGTATTACGTTGAGATTGGTGTTTAGTCGCTCAAGTACCAGAGGAAATTAAATAGCTGATATGTTGGCAAAGATGCCAGCAAACGACCATTCACAGGTCTTAAATCGACATGTGGAAGTTCCTAAGGCAGTATCAACATTTTGATTTCATATAAATATTTCATTTTGTTATGTTTCCATCTTCGTTCTTTAAGGCTATTATGCAGATAACTTATAACAACGACAGTATGCGTAGTTCTTCATAAGATTCTTTCTATAGCATCCATAATCGTACTGCGAATAATAAACAATTAATGTATGTGTGCGGTGGTCTTTGCAATACTTCGAGAACATGGAAAGTACATGTTGCACAACATCTTGCATTAAAACAAGAACAAATATAATTAATTTATAAAAAATATGTAACGTAAGTATTTGAAAAAATAAAAGGTGAATAAAGTACGAAAAGCATATGAAACAGGTATTATTTAATAATCAGGTTAGAATATTGGTAGTCGGCATATAATACATTCCTGAAAAAAATATATGGATATGTACAAGCATAAAGTCTGATCAAGAAGAAAAACTACTTTTGATGTTTATATGAGGAATGAAAGATGAATGTTTTAACACATGAGAAAGGCTATATTTAAAATTTTTGGCAAACTTTTCCTACGCAACATGAATAAATCTGTGATCATTATTATTTGTTTTAGCGAAAGGATGACGCAACAACGCGGTGACTACGAATCGCCTGACTTTTCACAATTTTAAACGATATATCGTACATTAAAAAGGAAAGATGGAAATATGTTTTTAAAGAAAACCAAATAACAATTGGATATATGTACTTACATAAAAATTGTTTATGTTCTGAGAATCTTACAAATTGGAAAAATCGATTAAATGTCACGTAATTTTAATGTTCTTAGTATTAACCTCATATAATGTATTTTATCTTATCGGAAGTAAAAAAAGACTGGATATGTAACTTGCAAACAGTGTATGTGGTAATTTGTGTATCGAGAATTTTAAGATAATACTTATGTATTCGTAATACTGTCAGGTCATTTCTAGGAGAGTTAATTCCTAAATTGTGTGAGCACAAGCGTAAATGGTTTACGCCTACCAGTTGCAATACTGCATTTTAATATTTTGACCTAAAATAGTTAATTCAGTGAATAAATAAACTTTCTTGATTGTGATATCTCTTATAACGCAGAAAACGTTAAGTAGCTGTTTTACTGAAATGTGTTAATGCTTAAATATTTCTAAAATAAAACTAATTATTATGAACTAAATACTTTACAGTCATTTTAAACATTATGCTATCTGTTGATAACTTACTAACAACATATCAATGATCAGCAATTATGTTAAAGCAAATTTATTAAATTGAAAGCTAACGGTGTATAATGCCTTCCATAAATCGAGTGCGGATATTAAACGCCATTAGAAGTAATATACGCGTTGCTGCTAATGTAGCTGTTATAAATTGATTTGTGAAAGTACTTTGCTATAAACCTGTAACTGCACTGTATAATAGAAATGGTTTATGAGAGTACTACTAAACAAACTCGTGATACAGGTTAGGTATTCTATAATTAAGATTGCACTGTGTGCTAATGATGGGGATTATTGACACAATAAGACACAATATTTTATATTTCAGCTACAAGATATCCAAAATCTTGCCAAAAAATAAAAAGAATTACCTATTTTGAAAGTACTACTACTATTTGGAATATGGTGTTTTGATAACTTTAATAGTTCCATGATTTAAAGAGTTGCTTTCAATTCTTCTAAATTTCGCAAGGGTTATAGGTAGTAATGTGAATGTTTCTCATTAAATGCGCGGCATGTTCTTGATGCTATCCTATTACATTCATCATGAATATTAAATAAATGGATATTAAATAAATTTAATATATCACTATTAGTATAATTTTGGTGATTAATATTCATATTTCGCGGAGCAACGAGTCTATACCATAAACTGTTTCATTTGACAGCTCTTACCGAAATATTTTATTTTCATATGAGAAAAAATACTCTCCGTAGTTAGTGGAACCAATAATCTCTAATAACTCAAAATCTCATAAAGATAGGTAGGTATATCAGATCTTAATACAAATCGATGTAGAATTTCTTGCTGAATTAACAACTACTACGTCATTTGAAAAAAGAATTTTTAATGTTTGAAGATATCTGAATTGATTGCTAATTTCTGCACATTCTCTATAAATTTTGTTGAAAGGTATGACAGTTTTCAGTATCTGTGATCCTTTACTTTCGTTTGCAAACGCTTAGTACCTACCTTACGCTTCAAAGGGCTTTACAATATTAATTTTTCTTTAAGATGGTGCAATAGCAAAATATTATGGAAAATTGTAAATATCTTAGAAACAATTACATTTAAGGATACGATATCTTAATACAAAATATTTGAAAATAATGCGTAGAATGGATTGCATTTATATCATTCTATTTTAAATAACAAAATTGCTAAGTTCTTCACCGGATCTCTTGGTGCAGAAGTAGAACACTAAACACTTCAACCTACTAAACACCAAAAACTTTTAACTAAACACCGGCGCCTAGTAGCTTTTTATTATCGCCTTCATAATGAAACGCGTCGGTGCATAAAAGTCAGTCAGTGTACAAAATTACTATTTACTTCTGGTATAACCAGAAGTCAGATTTCGTTGAAAATATTTTAAAACAGTAGAACCAATGCTACAAATGCAATTGTCAAAGTTTCGGACTTGACTAGATTCCCCAAATTTTCTAACTAACCGGTTTCGTGAAAGAGACTGTTTATATGTACATAGGTAATATAATTAATATTTGTAGCTATACATACACCTGATAGCAGTTTTCTTCTACTTCTGGTGTCTGATTTTAGTGTCGGAGGACATTTTATTATTTTATTAAATTAGTAATGGCGGAAACAGAAGAGCTTAATCTTGTCGACGGTCTACTTGTATCCCCCAAATTTGGTAGTCCTCCTACTTCTTTGGATTTAGGAGTGCTGGTCGAGCAATGTCTGTATAAGTCAGGTAAAAACGTAGCAAACTTCTCACTCAACTTCCTAAGAAGTAATTGAAGCGTCTATTTCTTTATCACGCTAGACATTTGTTAAGTCAGAGAGTGTGTAAAATTACTAAGTAAATTGGGATGATTTGACGTCGCAATTATACCAACGCTGGTCCATGGACCAAAATTAGGAAAGCTGACACGATGAACAATGGAGAATATTTCATCTCAACATCAATTCTCAATTCTTATCACCTTACGCAACACATATTCCTCAGCCCTTTGATTTGGCTTATTATCGAATATTAAAAGGTGTTTCACCGGATATTAACGCTTTTTGAATAACAGAAATTGTATCACTTTATAGATCATAAGTTTCACGGAACTGGTTCGTTAGAACTTTTGATATTCTTGAAATTCAACATTTCTGAAAACTTGTAATTGTAACTGATATCGTCTGGACTCATCAGCAAAATTATTTACGCCATTGTACCACTTCCGGTTTACCGGAAGTTGACGTCAAGTTTCTTAATTTAAATAGCATGGTATATTTTTATGAGTTTTTTGTGTCGGGCATACAATTCTGCATCAAATCTTACTAAGACAACCGATGTCAAAAATCAGCCGTTTTTGAGTTATTCAATTTTTCAGATATAGGGCCAATTGCAACGTGATGTTGAAAATTCTGTATTTCTGAAGGCATTGCAGCTAAAGACCTGATATTTTGCACGTTATTAGCCGAAATAGCATACATCAAATTTACGTCCTCAAATTTATCATAATTTATACAGGGTCGTCCAAAATTAACGTTCATTTCAAGCAACTTTATGTCGATAGAAGTCACTTTTTTTAAATGGAACACCCTATATATTATTGCATTTTTGAATACACTTAATAATTATCTATCATTGATTATTAGACATATTGGCTTCGATATTTTACAGTTTTCGAGTTATTAGAGATTTCCTGAAGAAAGTCCGAAAAATACGCCTTTTTAATGCATTGCAAATCTCAGTAATCCTTGAATGTCAAAATAATTGATATTTTATTTGTACTATAAATACACATAGTTGATATCTATCAAGCAAAATAACAAATGAAATACATTGCGCAAAAGAAACGATATTTTAGATTTATTTTCCATTCATGAAGACTATCTAGAAAAATGACCTAAAAAATATCAATACAAGAAGCCAAAAACAAATCTTCAACAAAAAAGCTCTGGAAAGGTATAAGTTAAGTGTGTTTTATATGCCATCCTGATCTAATCATATTGAATTTTGTGATATTGTTTTAGATCACTTTGCAAAAATTTGGATATCTGCCGTTAAATATTTCATTTGCTATTTTGCTTGACAGATATAATCTAGGTCTATTTATAGTACAAATGCAATATCAATTATTTTGACATTCCGGATTACTAAGATTTTAAACGCATTAAAAAGCATATTTTTCGGACTTTCACCCGAAAAGTACATTTAACTCGGAAACCGTAAAAAATACAAGCTAATATGTTTAATAAGGAAAGATAGAGAATTATTAAATGTATTCAAAAATGCAATAATATATAGGGTGTTCCATTAAAAAAAGTGACTTTCATCGATGTGAACTTGGTTAAAATGAATGTTAATTTTGGACGATCCTGTATGATAAATTTTAGGACGTAAATTTGATGTATACTATTTCGGCTAATAACATACCAAATATGAGGTCTTTAGCTGCAATGCCTTCAGAAATACAGAATTTTGAACATAACTTTACAATTGGCCTTATATTTGAAAAAAATAGAATAACTGAAAAAGGGCGGATATTGGACATAGGGTGTCTTAGTAAGTTTTGATGCAGAATTGTATGCCCGATACAAAAAACTCATAAAAAATATACCATGCTATTTAAATTAAGAAAGTTGACGTCAACTTCCGGTACTCCGTAAGTGGTACAATGACGTAAATACTTTTGCTGATGAGTTCAGATGGTATCAGTTATAATTGCAAGTTTTCAAAAATGTTGAATTTGAAGAACATCAAAAAGTTCTAACGAACCAGTTCCGTGAATGACCCTGTATATTGTGACCTTTATCTACTTATCTTTCAATTCTTGAGATATCTCCACTTATAGGTCAATGAAACAACAATTAATTAAATACCAACTTATTCCAGAACATATAATATTAGATATGTTTTCGTTACTTAATACTTCTTCAGTGGAAGAAATTGACATTTAATATGTGTCACAATATTAATAATATTAATGGCAATGCCTATCAACAAAAAATATCTAAAAAACAAAGAAGTCATTGATATATCGAATTTTAATTACATTCTCAGATAATAATGAAGAATATTGGTTTAATACAACTATAAAAATGATTTGAATTATTCGTAGATCAATCTATTTTTTGACAAACTTTAACAATTCTGTTTAAGGACTAGGGAAAAACATGGTAAAAAAACCTACTCAAGGGCTTAAAATTAATAAAATTTAGGCGTGAATTAAATTATCATAAATAACACTTAAATTATCGATATCGGTTCTAAAATTGACCGTGTTTTCATCTTTTTTAATGTATATCATTTCGTAAATTAATCTTTTTTTTATAATTATTTTCCTTTTATAAAATTTCAGTGTTTTGAAAATCAAAATTATGTCGTCTATCTTTAGAGTACTTAGACAAAGCAATTGCAGCGGTGACGTTATGTGTAACAGTGTATTGGTGATTATAAATTCGTTTCTTTAAATATTGTTTAGTTTGTCCGATATAACATTTGTTACAATCTTTGCAATCTAATTTATAAACGACATTACTTTGATTATCTTGTTTAATAGGTGTTTTCAAATTTGTAAATAAGTGTCTATTGTTGGTAGGTATGAAAGTTATGTGAATATCTGCTTTTTTAATTCGTGTTTTATTGTGTCGCTTAAATTGTTTATGTATAGTATTATGTGGTATATTTTATCATTTGATTTTGTACCTGTGTTATATGTTTTATTTATTCTTTTTGTGATTAATTTATTATAAAACTCTTTAGGATAACTATTTTTTTCTAGTATTGTTCTAACTTTGCTTAAATTTTCTTTTCTAAAATCAGGATGAGCTTGATCTACTAAACTGTTAATTACGCTTTTTTTTTTTTATAATTTACCGAAGTGTTTGAAAAATAGTTTAAATGCCTACTACTACTACTAGTGTCTTTAATGTGCCAGTTTGTTTTTATGTCCGTGTTATCATGTATTATCTTTACATTTATTAAATTTATAGAATTTTGATTTTCTTTTTCGAAAGTAATATTTAACCTATCACGATATGTGTTAAATGTGTGCAGAACATGTTCAATTTTATCACTTGGTATACAGCATATACAGTCACCTACATACCGCTTATAAAATTGTATAGACACATCGAAAAAAATCATAATTAGAGTAGGCTATGTGAATGGATTGTTACTTTAGCCACTTTCACATAATGACATTTATTCCTTGACATTTAATTTGAAGTTATAAAGGTTATAAACTAAAGTTACAATAAAATGTCAAGTAATAAATGCCATTATGCGATAGTGGCTAAAGCAACGATCAAAAACATTTACATAGCCTACACTAATTATATTTTTTTTCGATGGCACATTACATGGCAGTTTAATTTGTTAAGCGACACCTGCTAAGTCTTCTATTACTAAATTTACTATAACAGCAGATAATGGAGAACCCATTGCTGCACCGAATATTTGTTTATACAGGCTAACAACTTGAACTACGAAAGCCTATTGATAGGAGAGGGTGGTGGAAGCTAAAATTAAATGTATCCATTTTACTATTGTTAACGTTTTACATGACAGGAATGTCAGTGGTTATGTCAAATACTTTACCCAACCATCAAACTTTATCCTAATGGAATACACAATTAATGAAAAAGTGCAAATTATAAAGTGGTTTTATAATTTGTCATAGTATTTGACGTAACCACTGACATTGCTGTCATGTAAAAAGTTGACAATAGTAAAATGGATACATTTAGTTTTAATTTTACCCCCCACTACCTTCTCCTATCAATAGGCTTTCGTAGTTCAAGCTGTTATCCTATATATTATTGTGTCATTGTACTGAAAGTATGTTGTATTTAAGCAAAGTTTTGCAGCCAACATGAATTAATTTTTTGGTAAATTCCATTTTTGTTTATACTGTTTAGTGCCAAATCTGTAGGGTCATTTGTGAATACAGATACCACGTCTGAACTGATAATTTCATGGTACGGATTTTTTGTTAATGAAATTGACAAATTCCCCGAATTTTTTTCACTGTGCTCCGTATTTCCTACGACATTACTGAGAATTTTGGATAAAAATTTTCATAAATCGTATATTGGTGATTGTATACAATTTACAATCGGCCTTAAAGGCATATGAGTTTTATGAATTTTAGGAACGCCGTAAACTCGCGGAGTTATCGAATTATATATTTTTAAATTTTTTGCCAACAGATTCGTCTATATAATTACTATTTAACAAACTAGTGATTAATTGGTTATTTTCACTCAAGAAGTGAAAGATAAGTAGATAAAGGTCACAAAATATTTATATTAATTGTATTTCTCCTTAGCTTCCACTAGACAAGAAGTATTTAGAGTTCGGTTTTAGCATTTTTGAAGTATGGATTCTCAAGAGAGTTTGCTTGTTCAGAAGAAGTTCCATAGTTTGAAATTAAAATTAGCACGACAAGTTAATTTTTTAATAAAATGCAGGCGTGAAAATGTAATTTCGAATTTTATAAAAAAATCCTTTAACATAACGATTACAAATGACACTATAGTTAGTAAATTTAGTAAAATAAGAGACACTACATTTAAAAAAAAACACTGAATTTATGTATTCGGGACACTTACATAACACTAGAAAAATTACGGAAATATCCGTAGTAAAATGTCATCTCATGATTACGGTGAGTTTTTTGAAAAAGTAAATTTAGATTTTCAAAGAAATTTTAATAAAATAAAAAATAGTAATATTAAAAAGATAGAAAATTTTTTAAGAGAAAATAATAAGAATTATTATCCAATTTTACATGAAGTTAATTACCTATTAGTTTAGGCCCTAAATTCTCAGTAGATGTTAACCACGTACACTCGGTACGACTTAGTCTTCGAACGTCTAGTCTTCTTAATAAGGAAACTCACTAAAATCGTTCGAAGATTAAGTCGTACCGACTGTACCTTTAGATGAGTTAATTTGTAATATAGAATACATTTTTCAAAATTCTCTAGTGCCGAACAAGCAAAACACATTACGTAACAAATTAGTAAACATCATAACTAATTACAAAAACAGATGTAATAACATACACAAAGATACTGCTTTAAATCGTATGTTAAAGGAAACGAAAAAGTTTTTTAACTAATAATAGAGATATTATAAGTAAAGCAGACAAAGGAGAAAAAAGATTAATAATGTACAAAAAATTTTACGCAGCCAAAATGCTAACAAAATTCAAAGTGAAAATAACCAATTAATCATCAGTTGATTAAATAGTAATTATATAGACGAATCCATTGCTAAAAATTTAAAAAAATATAATTCGATAACTCCGCGAATTTACGGCGTTCCTAAAATTCATAAAACTGATATTCCTTTAAGGCCGATTGTAAATTGTATGCAATCACCAACAAACAATTTATCAAAATTTTTATTCAAAATTCTCAGTAATGTCGTAAATAATTGGAATTCAATTAATTGTTGTTTCATTGACCTATAAGTGGAAATATCTCAAGAATTGAAAAATCATTAATTAATGCTCACTTTAGGAAAAAAAAAATATTCTACTGGAGTATCTGTACAACATTTTTTAACGGAATATTCAATATTTGTATAAAGGGTGTTATTTTCTCGCTTTTTTCTTGCTTTTAATTATTGTACTGAACTCTTTTTTAAGGAATTTTACTATTACATAAGTATTTCCTGTATCTAATTGCACTATTTTATGAATTATTTTTTATTTTATGAGCCAAACGTGTAATTTCGAATAAAACAGGATTTAATTTTATTTTGTTGGTCTTGAAAATATTGAGCGAACACTAAAAGGCTTAACTAAAATCATATAGACTTGGTTTTAAAGTATTTATAAGGAATAAATGAGCAAATAAGTAAGCAGTTTTTATTATTTGGACTTTGAGTTAGATTTGAATGAAATATAATAATATAAAATATATAATAACTGTTCAGTAAACTATAACTTTGACGTTATTATTATTTCCCGCGGTGTCTTATAAATATGAATTTGTATTGAGAAACTACAATAGGCTCTGAAATTATAATTGTTTCCACAAATTGCAGATGTGAGCTATTAAAAATCTAAATGAAATCAAATAATATTTTAACAGAAGGGAAGGTCTAAATTTATGTATTTTTTCAACCTCTAGGTCGTTGAATTCATGAAGAGTTTACTATTAGACCTTAATTTCTCAGCGGCAAACAAAATGGACGTAGAAGACCATTTGCAGGGCATTTGAAACCATTGAACATTCGTCAGAAGATATGGATTTTGCATGATAATGTTTCAATATAGCACCCTTGCTTATTAAATAAAAAATTAAGTGGTAAATTCCAAGGAATATGGAATATGAGGTGACTAAGCGGCCTCTATCTCTTATATGAAACAAAATTGTTTTTTTTTCATTGCGTGAATAATGAATGCAAATTTAACCATTGTAAAGTCTGTATACGTTATTAAAATTGTGTCTGCAGTAATTATTCATTAATATTATTCAGTTATTCAAAATGAATACTGTGAATACTGGTTACAATGCATAAAATCAATTAGAGACTGTAGGTACTCCGTTCTATCAACGAGATGTATAAAAGTCGTCAGTTTCATAGTGGTCTATTGGACTGCTTCAATTGTTAATAATTAATTATTATATATGGCATAATGAATCACTATACATTTCCTCTGTATCGGTTTTCGCAGGTTAGAAACAATAGAAAATTTATTCCAATGTGTTTTATTCTAATAAAATTATCCTGTTTGTTCATTGCATTTGCAGTTTTTGAAAGTTTCAATTAATGTTAAGTTTTCTATATTACTTATTAATTTAAACTTCCATATTTCTATAACTTATAGAAATGTTCTTACATTTATAATTTGTACTTACATTTATAATTTGTAAATAATAGAATATTTTTAAGTAACTGGAAAGTGTTGCTATGGTTGCTATTAAATCATTTGATTCTAGTTAAAATCGTATGCTGCCTATGATTCTGATGATATGAATATTGACATTCAACACCTATTAAACTTTTAAATTACAATACACTAATATCCTACTTATAATTAAAGTGTAAAACAATTTATATTTATATTTTTGTTAACTTTTTAAAAATTTGTAAATACGTTTAGAATATTTTGACGATAAAAGAAAAGTTGTTAATGTTTTGGTGAATTTAGATTTGGTCAAAATGAACGGATTAACCATATTCTGATATTATTGTCTTGTACAATTGTTAAGTAGTACAAATTTGATATGTACTGAATTTCTCCTGCCATTGTGGTTTTAAGATTGAATAGTATGTATAAAGGTGCTGTTTGCAGCAACATCAGTTTTACAATAAAATATTAGGATTGCTGTACACTAAAATCTTGAATTAATGCTTGACCACTGTTGCTAATGTTCTGTTTAACATTATCAAGTTCACTACTAGCTTTCGGGAAGGTATCATATAGTTCGGGCAAACAAATTGTAAAAAGAGTACATTTGTTTTTAAATAATTAATTAAATAATTGAATTGGTAATTAAAAAATCATCCTACAATCTATTGTAAAATAGGTGGCATTATGATGTTTTCTTGCTCGATTCTAACATTGTGTCGAAGGATATGAACGGCTACGACACGAGATTCAGATTGCTTAGAGGTTTGACTAAACATAGTTTAACCAAAACTAAAAGTATATAGTATTCAGATAAATTTATACAATAAGTTGCCAAATCATTTCAAGGTCGAATGAACGCCCTAAAGCACGGACCGCAGAAATTACGTTAGAACTGTTATTTTAGAGAAGAGTATCCGTTGTATCCGTCTTTTCGGTTGACGTTGTTCGGGTTCTCCATTATTTCCAGGGATTCTCTCATTGTCCGTGGATAGTAGTGATTGTATATGGCTAGTATCTTCACGTCATTGTAGTCGATTACGTGACTGCTTCCGGTGTGGTAGTGTTCCGCTACTGCAGATTTTTCCAGTACTTTCCTGTTCGACATTTCTGCGATGCTCTTTGACTCTGCACTGTATACTGCGCCTGGTTTGTCCAATATACAATTTCCCGCACTGACATAGGACTGAAGCGGAGCAGGGACTGGGTATATAACGAGGAGCAGAAGACATCAACATCAGTCTTTAACGAACTTCTGAAGAAGCTGCTAGTATGATCAGCGAATCGTCAAGATACATCTTTATGGAACAGTGGCCGTGAAAGCCTACATCCGATTATTATGAATAGGAGTAACCTGGTTTCTCTTTGCTTTGTCGTATTCATTCAAGCATAATTATATGTAAAAGTGTGTACATTTTTAATTCGATGCATTAATGCATTTAAACTTTTGTAAAAAGAAAACATACTAGGATAATACGAACGTTAATATATGATTGCAAATTGTTATAGATACATTGTAATGCGTACTACTAATTTTATTTGTTTGACAAAAATAGTTTCTAGAAAAATTTTTTTTGGTTATAGTAAATATACGTAGTGTAGCATTTAGGCTGTATTGCTCGACATCTTTCTTCATTTGTTTTACTACATAAAAATATTGTTTAGTATATAGAATATTTGGATCATCTACAACTCTACAACAGTTGACAAGTTGTAATTGCAATACCATGTAAATTATTGCATAGAAACTTTAAGTGATTACTTACTTACACATATTGTACATATTTATGATATAGAAGTAGTTTAGCAACTAATCGAAATACAATGAAAGCGAAATAAACACGTTACTGTTACTGTGAAGTAATTAGAATATCAAAACAAATAATGCCAAATTTTGGATTCCAAATGTATTACTGTCTGGTACGTTGACAAGCGAAATAAACATTATTTATTCAAATTTGACGATTCTCAATATTATCAACTATTTAAAGATAATATGCCTTCAATATTATTAAAACTTAGTTTCATTGAATTCAACTTAAATCTGTGAACAGCAATCACTGCTTTAAATTTTGTATAGCCTGATATCATGCCGAAATATTTAATTTAAAATTACAAGGTGCACGTAAACTTTATCGACATAGAAGTCGAAAAAATTAATACGTAGTATTTTTAGAAACACAAGCAGGAATGTAGTTTGGCTTCTCTAGATAATAAAAAATATACACCGATGTAGTAGATACTCATTTTGTAAAGTTATTTTTGCATTGTGTATAATTTTACTGGTCTCAGATTTGTACTTATGACCGCCTTCATTAAATTTTGAGGTAGGTAAGTAATACATTCCTGGAAAAGTTTTCCTTGGAAGAACACCAATACGTGCTTGTTCAAAAAAACAAAAAAATCAAAAACTGTTTTATTCTTTTTTGTTGAGAATTATTTATTAGGTACTGAATTAGATAAAAAATAATACATCACGTATCAACTAACATACATATAAGAAGAAACCATTTTCAACTGACTGTGCTGCAATAATAGCGTTTGTGATACAAAAACGAATCGTAAGAGTAATGCTTAATGTGGCAAGCAGGACTCCCTGCAGACCCCTATTCCGTGATATTGGAGTATTACCATTGCCTAGTTTATACATCTATAAATTATTGGTTTTTTATAACAATAATAAACATCTATACAGCCGAAATATCGATATTTCCCATAGTATGCCACCAGAAATGCCAATACCCTAATAACACCTCTTCATAAGCTTACTCTCTATGAGAAGGGTGCGTTATATAAATCGATATCGGCTTATAATGCACTACCTAGCACTATTAAATGTATTACTGACGAAAAGAAATTTAAAAGAGCAGTTTACGATTTTCTGGTTGACAACGTCTTCTACAGTTTCCACGAGTTTATCAACCGACCCGTCTAAGCTTTCTCAAGGCTAATTTCATCTATCCGTTACACGAACTGGGGCTGCCCTATTTGTGTATGTAGCAGTTATAATATGTATGTACATGTGTAATGATAGATGTTTTAAACCTTTTATCAGTTTTATTGTACTATTATTTGTATTTATGTTTGTAATTGACAATTGCCAAACCAGTGGGTATGGCAAATAAAGTATTATTATTATTATATTATTATTATTATTATTAATAAATTTAATATAATTGGGTTGTCATATAGAGAATAAATGAAATGATGTAGTGAATAAAGAATAACTTTCGTTCATTACAGTGAATGCTAAAAGTATTTATTTTTTATGTCGTCAACATAACGCAATTTATTGTTAGTATTCTTGATGGGTATTTTAGGTTACATAATTACTGAAATCGCATACAACATTAACACATTAAAAATCAATACAATGTTTATATAACACTCTGTTTTTAAGTAGCCAATTAGCGTATTGTGTTCATCGGACATCTTCGGCTAAGAAAAAGGCCACATGGGATACAATACAGATCGAACGTGTATAATTATAATTTTAAATCTCGATATATGTATTTACCTGCTGGCACTAGAGCGGTAGAGATTAAACTCTATAACTCTACCTACTTTTATACCGTATGATGGTCAGTTTTCCTACATTATTTCAGAGACGTATTCTTCTCTAATATATGTTCTCTGTTTACGCAAATAAATTTGCACTCTGCATCCTTAGCTCTGTTCTTAGCTTCCCATAGTAATTTGTTATTCTATGGGGTTAATGCTTCAGATAACAAGATATTTTGTTGATGATCAATACGAATAATTTCTTTGCATTTGACAGCTGTTCTTTTCTTAATTAACAGCTCCTTTTTCTTTTTCAGTGAACTGAAGGTTACAATTATGGGCCTTGATCTTTCTTTATTTTTATTTGAGAAACAATAAATATTTTCCAAATCAGATAGTATACAAGCAACACCAAGCTTAATGGCAAAGTTGATTGCTATACTTTCAAGGTTTTCATTTTGAAGTTCATCATATAACTCCATTTGATTTATAAGCAATAATAATTATTCCAGTTCAATTACACGATGAGAGACATATGTAAGTATTTTTCTTTTTTATAATTGTTATTTTACATTAATTTTAATTTAATCTAATTGTAAGACAACTATTTTGGCGTTAGTAGCAAGTCAATCCTATTTCTTTTTATAAAAGGTTTATAAGCATTGATCGATTTTAATCTTTACATGAGTTATAGTCTGTCGTATGTGTGGAATTTATTTATTTTTTGTTTCAGCATTCATTCAGTTTTGCCAATTTACTCGCATTTCCAGGATTGCTTACGTTCTTTACTCAGAGCATGCTAAGTTTTTTGTTTCAGCGAACTGCAACTGAAATGGAGCTGAGCGTTGCAACCGTTACATAACATGCCATGTGGATGTGAGCAAACTGAACGATGCGAGAGGTGCCTACACCCCACCCATATCAGTTTGATCCCCTTTCGTAACAGAGCATCGGCACAGAATAAACAGAAAGGACAAGTTTGTTGGAACTTCTGATGTTTTATTGACGATTCTGAGTGACCTTGAGGCTATTGATACCATTTGAAAAATATGTCCAAGAATGTTGGCGGAAAAGTTTGTATTTGATTTCTAGCATCTAGGTTAGATATGTTTGAAATGTACATACAACAAGTATTAGATAAATATATATAAAAATAGATATTTAAGGTTTTAAACAAGAATCGAACATCAAATTTTGCAGTTACTAGAAATAACTATAATCGTTAATTATGCTTTACTAGAATTAGGATAGTTGCCAACATACATAAACCAAGTAGGTAAATCGTACACATCACAAAGTCACTAAACTCACAACTAAGAACTAACCTCAAAACATCTTCAAACAAACAGTAAACATGTAAACAACATTCCAGCAATATTTGGACATAAGTATTTTAGAAATGGCGTCTGCCAGTCATGCGCACAAAAAAACATGGCATCACTGTGGTATTGGTCAGAGATAGAATTTAGTGTAGCCTTATCAGTAGTAGAGTGTAGTTTGATCAGTTACACAAAATTATTTTACGAATAATTGAAGGAATATTCTATTTATTTTTGGAATGAACGTTAATTTTTTTTATCTAGCATTTTATTGTTTTTTTATTGTCTTTTTAATATGAAATAATAAATTTAGCTGTAATATGATATTAGTGAGTTTTTCATTTTCGACCATTACACTATTTTTCTTTAATTTTGATTTTTATCATTCAATGTAATTCTGACATTTCAATGAATGAAATTAAAATACCATTTTATTTTTGTTGAATATCATAATTTTTTAACTTTATGACTGGCTGTTCCTTAATGCATTTACGATATGTAAAGCGCACACAGTCCAATCAGACGTGACAGGGTTGGTGAGGAATTGTAACTGCGCGGTACCAGCGTTTAGTTATCTGGCTTCCAGGCTGTATATCCTCCGTCTTTGTGCAACTCGTCTTGGCATTTGTCGCAAAAGAACATGGTGAGCATTATTTAATAATAATAAGAAGAAGAAAGGAGTACAAAACATATGTTACAATTCCAGTATAATAATAATAACAAGTAACTAGTACATATTTGAAGGAACTTGCGGGTTTAGATCAATGAGTAAACTAGATTATCCATTATATAGTAATCACAGTTAATGTAATGACCTTAAATCTACTTTGCAACTGGTCACTTGAATTTTAATCTAATCAATGTTACAAACATTTACCTACTATAAGAAAAAATATAGAAAATATAGTTTACAGAATAGTTACTTTAAAAGTTATGTATATTGTAACTACTAAAGAAATAAAAAGTAATGTAACATTATGACACTTCACCTGTGATACTATTTATTTAAGGAATTCAAGGTGACGACGATGCGTATAAGTAAATACATAGTCTTCTAGAAACCCAGACGTTACACAAAAGGGTATTGTATGGTGATAAATTGATACTGTATGTGTCGTTAAATGCGCATAGTTCCATATCTTCAAACATGCATAGTACTGTAATTATACTTATCTTTGGAATATAGCTTTAAATAATATAATGCAAAATTCGCAATTAGAATTGTTGTAGCTCAATCAAAAGAGTGTCGTCAATGGTCACATTACATGCAAATATGAAATATAAAAATTCCAAACGCATGAGGTGATACGATCGATAAGACTTTACCCAACGTTAGACATTCGCGAAGGTTTCATATATCGCTTTTTTTAATTGAAAATTAATGAACAATGTTATCCTGTTCTTGATTGGAATGTTCGCGAAGATGTGAGAAGTTGTAGAGACAACTTTTCGCAATGCTTGGCGAATCATTTATTATTTAAATTGATCTTTCCATTGCGCCCTAAAGGAAGCCATTTCATTCTTCTACATCTGTAAACAAAAATATTTTTGCCCGCATATTATATGTAAAAATGACATAGGTACCTACTCATTTGTGTTACTATAGAGACTGAGTTATATGTGTCAATAGAATCACACAAGACATTTTTTATATAACTGACTGTAAAAGTGACACTTGTAACGCAAGCTTAGCGGATTAAAAATTGAGTTTTATAACATAAACTGACATAAGGGTATTATAAAATACTTTATCTACGACTAAACAATAAAGTAGGTATTATATTAACTGCTATTGGTTAATAATAGTACTCATAATACCCGGAGGGAATAATGAAATGCGACCAGGGAGTAATGAGGCTTAACGTTATCATTATTCCCTGCATTCCGCCAATAAGAACATAATGATATCAACGTTATCATAGTAACGATAAACAAGTCCGAGTATTTCGTATTTAATTAATTGTCAAACGTCAAAACCTTATCGGCGTTTTTTGAATTTGACGTGTTAGTGTTAGTTTTATCATGGATAGTGACGCCGCTGAATCTAAGTTGTGTACACCTGCAGAAATTAAACTTAAGACCGATGCAATTACGCTTAGTTTATTGCCCGAAAAATCCAAACATTTTTATAATAAGGCTTACGATAATTTTATGGACTATCAAACCATCATCATATCGATTAACTGATATTTTCGTTTAATTGATTTGTTTTTTTGTCATCTTGAGTTAGTCGTAGATAAAGTAGTGTATACTAACTCGCAATAATGACTATAATTCCCTCGAGCCGAGTTACTCCCTCGCCGCTTACGCGGCTCGGTTCGTAAATTCAGCTCTCGGGAATAATAACTGTCATTATTGACTCTTTGCATAAACTACTATTTAACACTAGTGCGAAAATGTTTATAACGCTAATGACAGTTACTTTATTGATGTAAATATTGATATATATGTACATATACATTAGCATTACAACAATTACTATACGGGGTGTTTCCTAATTGAATGTCAATATTTTAGGAGACGATTTTTTGGTCCATTTTAAAAAGAAAACTTCATATGAACGTATGACCTAAATGTCTGTCAAAACAGGTAGCTGAAATTCCGTACGAACGCCACTGGTGGAATTAACAAAAATGTGGTGCACTTAATAATGCCGCTTGATACATAGTACACGTATATCACATTTCATTAAAATATCTAAAGTATAAGTATCTAAAGTATAAATATCTGAAGTATAGTAAGTAATGAAAAACTATTTATTTTTGAAAACTATACAGGGTGGTAAAGTTTTCAAAAATATTGTATCTCAAAAGTTAAGACGTTTAGGTCATATGTTCATATGAAGTTTTCTTTTTAAAATGGACCAAAAAATCGTCCCCTAAAATACTGACATTCAATTAGGAAACACACTGTATAATATGGATTCATTGGGCATCATCATTAGTTTCAATCAATCTCATCAAGATTCAGTTTTATTATTTTAATAGGAATAAAAAACGTCAACAACACTTTCTTGACGTTTCTCAATTCTCAAATACCAGTGCGTTACCATGACAGGCACCTCTGACTTGTGATACATTCTATTTAGTGATAAAATGTAAAAAAATTTGTAGAAATCCTAATTCATTTAATTAAATATAAACAGTTGTATAAAAAATAGTGTACGATACACGTGTTAAAAATGCTATTTTATTTCACTTGTAAATTGCGACAGTCGCTAACGCTCGTGTCGTAAACTTTTAACTCGTGCAACAAAATCGCACTTTTAACACTTTTATCTTAAATGACTATTATTTAGATTCATTTAATTTTATTATTATAAGATAATAGAAATATATTAGTGTATTGTCTGTAAAGATTGATTTTCTTTTAAGGTAAGATTTTGTATTGCTGGTTATTATAATTTTGTATAATTTGTTCTATAATGTGATGTTAACAAATAAAAATTTCTTTTAAGGAGCAAATCGGTCTACAGTTAATACAACATCAGAGATAAAGTTTTACATATTATGTATATAATATGTATTTACATACATATCTCATACAATTTTAATTTATAATTTCATTAATATTTCCTTTATATATCAGTTTGCATTTGCAATGTTGCTTTCATACTTTAATCGTCCAATCTATTCAAGTTCAAAGTAGATTAAAAATAATATACACGTTGAGCGACTCAGATACTAGGCATTGTAAATAGCATTACATGCGATGGTGAAATATATGTATGTGTTAGAATGACGGAGATGGTGATACGAGGTAGATATACGGTGTTGCCAAAGTGGAATGACGGCATTTTGTATTCTCGTATCTGTTACATTTGCATATGTCAAAAATATTGATTGCATTTTTTTCATAAAATAAATCAAATTCAAACCATTTTAAATATCGTTTATTACTTCACAGTTATTAAGTATTACTGTCCTTTTGTGATATAATGAGGACAAATGTAACCGGGTATCAACACATTCAGAAATTTGAGGACTCGAGGTAGATATACGGTGTTGCCAAAGTGGAATGACGGCATTTTGTATTCTCGTATCTGTGACATTTGCATATGTCAAAAAAATTGATTGCATTTTTTTCATAAAATAAATCAAATTCAAACCATTTTAAATATCGTTTATTACTTCACAGTTATTAAGTATTACTGTCCTTTTGTGATATAATGAGGACAAATGTAACCGGGTATCAACACATTCAGAAATTTGAGGACTCGAACAAGGTTCGTTAGCTTCCACAAGAGCATATACTTTGACCTCCTTTGCCATTATTTCCCCAGTAATTGGCCATTCTTGTAGATTAAGTTTGTTGTTACATTTTAAGCAGCCAGTAATACAGCCCGTATTTTCAAATCGGTGATTGTTTAACAGGGACTGGTCAATTAAGGACAGAAAAGATGTAGCACCCAATAACTTCATCTGCACTCGCAGATGAATAGCACCACTTAATAATGCTTATGTGTTCTTTCTTTGTATAAATACTCATTATAGTAACTAAAATATTAGAACAAACTTCGTGGAAATAAAATATTTTTGACATATGTCAGCATGTCACAGATATGTGAATACAAAATGCAATAATTCGATTTTGAAAACACTGTACAGCTACCTCGTATCACCATCGTCATTCTAACGCATACAACATTTCACCATCGCATGTAATGCTATTTACAATGCCTAGTATCTGAGTCGGTCAATGTGTAGGTATATGTATGCCGTGTCAGAAATTATCGGTGCACTGCTGCTATCTCCGTTAGGAGCTACAGTTGTGGTCAAATTAGCAAATTATTAGTGTTTTTAACGCTGATTAGTATGCAGTTCGTGAAAAAAACAATTGAGTTACGTATTTCTGAGAAATTTGAAAATGTTTAATTTGTTTTAACACCCTGTATATTACACTATTAGCCTTAAATGAATAATACGGTAGTTATGTTGGAATTTAGTCGATGTCAAAGAAACATTATTAATAGTAGGCTTCTTTCACTTCAAGCCAAAAAATGTTATATTTGTAACTACGTATTTGGAAAGAGCATAACGTTTTGAAAATATCGAATACATAGCTAACTAAAAAATAAACAAATGAGAAGCGTTTAAAGCTTAAGAAATTTGTTAACATTTAATTCTATGTTGATCATGGAAAATAATAACAAAATATAATGTAATGTTCTCGGTACAAAAACAATAAACACAATAATCAAATAATTGTTTTTTTACCGTGAATATTATATTTTGTTATTATTTTCCATGATCAACATAGAATTAAATGTTAACAAATCTCTTAAGCTTTAAACGCTTCTCATTTGTTTATTGTTTACTTAGCTATGTATTCGATATTTTCAAAACGTTATGCTCTTTCCAAATACGTACAAATATAACATTTTTTGGCTTGAAGTGAAAGAAGCCTACTATTAATAATGTTTCTTTGACATCGGCTAAATTCCAACATAACTACTTTATTATTCATTTAAGGACAATAGTGTATTGAAGCTTTTATATCACAAATAAAATTATCTTTCTAAATATGTACAAATATACAGGATGTTCCATAAAAAAAAATTAAAAATTTTCAAATTTCTCAGAAATATATAATTCAATTGTTTTTTCATGAACTGCATACTAATCAGCGTTAAAAACACTAATAATTTTCTAATTTGACCATAGCTGTAGCTCAAAAAGTAACGGAGATAGCAATAGTGCACCGATAACTTCGGACACGGTGTATATCCCTTAACGTGGTGTGGTGACTTTTGACTGGATACATTTTAATAATATTAACCGACCGATAACAGTAAGGGAATTTTAGAAAAAAGTCAAAATGTTAGAGAGTTTGAAAATTACAGTGATTTTATTGCATGACTAATTATGTATATAACACATTATTCGCACATTACATTACTTTATATTCATAGAAGAAAACATGCAGTTTAAAGTTAATTACCTCCTACAAATAAGAAATCTGTCGATAAAATTTTCATAGTTTGTAAATGTTTAAAAATCCTCTTTATTGCCTAAATTTCTTCTCCAGTTCCATTTTAGTCCAATGTCGATAGTTAGCCAATCGTCATACGAAGTTAATTGGCTGTAATTTTCTTCAGCATAGCTGCTTTCTTCATTTTCATCTCTTGTAACTGTAAACCCTCAGTCTCGAAAACCATCTTTTTTGTTTCTACTCTAAATCTTTTCTATGACTTATTTAATAAATGCAAAGCTTCCAGAACGTTTGTTTTTTTTTTGGCTAGTTAATTAGCGATTAAGTCATTCACTTTATTTTCATCGAGATTTTCAAAAATTTTAGAGCGCATCTTGTGAAGATATTATGTCTTGAATGTTCTTATCACATCTGGGTCACAAGGTTGAATAACCGATGTAGTGTTCTGTGGAAGAAAGACTAATTTGATGATACTTCAAGATCTATGATTTTTTTTGCAAAGGATCTTGTTTATATCTATGTTAAGGGCTTTTAAAATAAATAACTACGTGGTAAGGTAGATTTGGTAGAAAGGACAAAAATGCATCTAGTAGGAAATTCAGTACACAAGCGTATAAATGGAAAGTAATAAATGTTCAAATTCTTTTGGATGATATTTCTTAGTACAAGAAGGTACCGCTTTTTGCAAGAGGTTTTCTCTACAGTAAATGCAACAATGCTAAGTAGTACCTCTTTAGCCTTTTGTTAAGTAAAGCTTAAGCCTACAGTGTTGAATATTACCATGTCTTCGAAGGAGAAAAAGTCTACACGACTCGAGAGTTTCAATATCTTAAATATGGGTTATTGTAGGAGAGCACTACAAATTAGAGAAAGGTATTGCCCGAATAAATGTTGGCTGGTGTCTAGCAAAAAACTTAATGGCTGAAACCGTGATCAGTATCACGATCAACCAAAATGGTAACTGTTGGCAAGCTTATTTGCGTATTTTTACTTACTGATACTGTCGACAGCGAGTCGAGGATGGTGGTACATAAATACATAATGACACCATAATACTAGTTAGGTACTTTTTTAAATTAAATTTTAATTATGTAATCTCCTATGCTAAGTCATATATTTTATATAGCGCCAATTTCTTTTTCGCAGTGAAATGGAGATATGTATTTAATAACTTTTCGTGCTAAATTTGTTACAGATAATTGAATCGCTCCTTTCGTACCATGTATTTTCGCTCTGTTCTCTATATATAGTATCTCTGACCTTTGCTATTACATTCTCAGACGGTAATATGTTTTTAACTCAACGTTATAATTATATTAACGATAAAATGGTGATATCAATTGTATATTTTATATGCAGAAAACCTATTACCTACATTAATACTATGCGTACTTTTATAGCTACATTCAAAAATTGGTTTTATAAACTGTATTTTCGAATTAACTAAATTCTGTTCTAACTTCTCGTATCATTTTTCTGGTATTAGTGTTATCTTTATCTACTTTTGAAGATTTGGCAAGATTATTTGGAAAGAGTAAATACTTAGGACAAATGTATTTTAAGAGAGCAAATAAAAATATTAGGGTTATTAAGCCACTGATTACTTATCATTAAAATGTCTGTCTATTAATACATGAGGATATGGAATTAACATCACAATTATTTTAGTGGAAAATTACTGAATACTGATAGATTTATTTGTGGACAGTACTGCAATGTTCACTATTATTGTACGAGTATTATCGATAGTTGATACTTAGATAGTGTTGAATCTGCTTTTCTGTTTGTGTTTACTGGTAGAATTATCGCTGTAGTGGTCCTTACTTACTACTTGATACAAATTATCTATTTTGGAACTTATTCGCATTAGCGACATTCAATTTGAAATGATTTTATCATAACCACAAATTATGCTAGAATAGTGTAATGAGCAGAGAGCGGACTTACGCCGGCCGTTTTCGTTCCCGCAGTAGTGGGAGATGTGTCGGTACAGTAACACATTCATAGCGTACATAAAAGTCACGCGGCATTGCTATCAATACCAACTTGTTCTACTGGAGCGTATATAAAACTCAATATTCCAGTAGCGCGGAGAACTGATTCAGTGTGATTGATGAACATAATAAATACATACACGTGATGCGTATTTGTTTCCGCGTACTATTGCTAGCGAGCGACACTGTCTAAGCGTCTGACTATATCGAAAACGGCAGGCGTAAGTCCGCTCTCTGGTAATGAGCAACTGGAATATCATGTTATAACTGATACTATAACGGTACTATAACCTTATTGCTAGAAAGATAATCATTAAAAATATTGTCAAAATTGTAGTTTATCGGCAACAACTCATAGCTACACCAATTAACATAACATTTTAAAATGGTATTTAGAGTTTCAGATGAAGTTATTTTTTGACAAATGTAATATATCGAAGTTAATGGAAGATTACCATAATCCATATTTATTACGGCGCTTTTAACTAAGGTAATTAAAGTTGATAAGTACCTACATATGTAACGGTTGTCAGATAAATATAAAAGTAAAGAGTATTATTTCATGTGAATAATAATAAATCTTTATTTGAAAACTAAGACTTGAGGTTGTAACAGAGCTGTGTGTAAAGTAATTAGTTATAGTTACGATTACTCGCGTTTATTCTCTAATAATAATATGTAGAAACAGCTGCGCAAAAAGTAACTTTAAATATAATGTAACTCAGCGCAGCTCTGGGTTATAATTAGAGTCGGCAAAGAGGAGTAAGTTTCAGTACAGTGCGGAGATCAACGTAGAGGGGCAAAGCGCGTGGCATGGAAACTCGAGCATCCATATCAAAACACACTTGCTCAGTATTATTCTACTGATAGTTGTGAGTGCTTATCACTACACACATACTTAGAACCTATCGCAGTTAGGTACGATTTGGAAACGGCGTATTTTAAAGAAACTAGAAAACGTAATAGCGACTAAGTAGCGAAGACGATAGAATTAAATGTGTAAGGTGCAATAACTATTTCATATATACTAGCAGGTAGAAGTGTAAACGTCATCCAAAAAGTATAAAACACTGTTCTGGAATCCTGGCATCCTTTACTTTATATTAAATTAATGTTAGCTCTCACCGCTGAGTGAAAATCAATTGTTTCTCATACTAAATGGAGTTTCTTCTTGTCATAGACCATTTATGGATTATTTGTTGAATATCCGATCTTACAGTAGGTTTGAAGTGCAAATTAGCTACTAAAAATACAAGCATTTCTCATTAATTCAACTTTAAAAAGAAATAATTAGAAAATCATCTATCCTAGGTGCATCAAATGCGGTATCAATACAAAGCGTAGTAAAAGGGCTTTTCAATGAGCTAAAAATATACAGGGTGTTCCATTTAAAAATTTCGAGATTTTTTCGATTTTGCAAAATTGTGAACACCCTGTATAAAGTGAGCAGTTGCAGAATTTATTTCACATAGTAACAACAGTCCATACTAGTCAAAAATATTCTACTCTGTTGGTTTCGAATCTTTTGTTTTTCCCTATGCAGAATAGCCTACTGAAATGTATCAATTCATCAAGTAAAATAATTGTTTACACAGAAACTATCAACTTTAGACCTATAGGTACAACATTATATCGTTGTAACCAGCTTTCAAGCGCGGATCATTTTCTCTGTTAATATACAGGGTATTCCATTTGAAAAATTGCAACTTTAGTCTGGCATTTCCATCTGGAACACCCTGTATAAAACGAAATACTTTTAAAACGTGCACTTGATGATGCGGAAGAATATCCGATGACCAAATATTTGACAAACTTTCAAATAAGCGTGTAATCTTCCGTCCCCGCTTCATTGCCGGACCCTGTATATCAGAAGTAATTAAACTATTGCGAAAAAACTATTGGCTTTTTATTGTAAAATATGTTAATATATAAAAAAATATATGTTTGGATATAATAGAAATACATGTATAGATGTTTACGTGTGATTTGACTAAGTTATCTTTTATGTTGTTTATTTCATTTTTATTTACAAATCTATGCCACAACATGTAACAAATAACTTTTTACTATAAATATTAGTACTAAATCACAGATGAGAGAAAGTATTTGCAGTTATGTATTATATGATGGAACATGTCCAGTCTATGTATAGTTTCTTCTACGATATAACGACTCTACTAAAGTAATAAATAAACATGGCAGAGTTGATACACATTCCAGCAGCGTACACATGCAATTTTGTATTTTATTTAAATTATAAGAAAAAATAATCTACTTTAGCCGTCCAATCTGACCGGCTGAGCTAGCTCACCGATCGTGGCATATTAATTTGCAATTCAAAATTTCTATCATTCACACGGTTAACTGTTGATAGTAAATCCGATAACGCTCGAAATATCTCCGGTTATGTATGTGGCATCAATATGCCAGCTCTAGTAATAAAGCTGTGAAGTTCATTACAGATAAGTACCTCATTACATAGGAGCACATCGGCATGTAAATGTATCGGAAGTTTGAAATGAAAATATGCAATTGGGCCGTGATGTTAACAACATTTACACACTAAAACCAACTACTAACACTCAATGCACTACACAATTTTAATGCATCAAAGAAAGTTAACATTTATTATTGTTGATTATGGCACTAAAATTGTTTCAATAAAATTCTAATTTATGACATTTATAAGGTAAGTATAGACCTAACAAGAGACACACGTTTTAGAATATATAGCCACCTAAGATTTTTTGAATTTATGTTAAGGAGTTGAATGCACAAAACAAAAAATGTAGGTATAATAAAATAAAACTTTGTTCTATTACTATGTTCATATGAATGGATAAAATGTTATGAAAGTTTGGTATGATATAGGTACTCAGTAAGCCCTTTAAAATAAGGTATTAGTCGACCTCGCATTCCGTTTAAAATTTCGATACAATATTGCCCCCTCTCGTCAATCTTAGAAACTAAATAGAAATGTTGCTTCAAGAATGTAGGTAGTATATAATATTTCAGATTAATGACCCAAAACTGGAACCTGTCTATTAAACTGGTCAAAAGTTAACAGAGGGGGAGGACGCTTTAGAACCGCACTGTATATATCATATTTAATTTTATTTTAGTATGGTAGTACCTTGGATATCAACATGTTCTAATATACCCAATTGTTTAATTGTAATTCTTTTTGTATACACAACTCATTGGTTTTTGAAAAGATTGGAGATACTCCTACTACCTATGCAATAAAATGTTGAGTCGTTATACCATGGCAGGAACCATATATTTTCATTGCGACTATTCGTGGTCTATATTTACGCGGCTTTTTAATATTGTGTCTGCTATGTTGTTTGTCACTTGCTCTATTTATATCATTTTGTCATCATGAGCGATAAAATGTGAATCGTTCAAGCTAGGTAAAAGCTCACTTTGAAGAAACCTAGTATATTAAAGTGCGTTTTTGGAAAGTGTTTCGACTAACAATGTATTCCTTTTGTTGCTGTTTGGCAACCGAGTATATTACTAACATTTTTTTAAAAATGTAATCCGCTAGATTGTATTATATTTGTATACACATATTTGGAGTTACGAAACAATTAGTTCAGAAAGTAACAACATTACTGCGCTGCAAATATTTCACAGGTAAGCAGTTTAACTTGTATACTGATATCTGTAAGCGAAACAACCTATTAAAATGCGTAATTAATGCTACTGGGTACTATAAATGTATACAATGTGCCTGCCTACTACGTGAAAGAGATTACTGAATCTTTTATTTTTGATATGTGTACTTTTCTCAAGATTTATAGACCAAAACTAATGCAACACTAATACAGGCTATCCCATGTCCTCTCTACATGAAACATCATACTTTATACAGGGTGACTGGTAATAAAACGGTCATACTTTACAGCGTGTTAGTAAAGATCATTTGCGATAGATGTAGCCCAAATTGTCTTATCCAAAAGTCACCCGTTTTCGAGATATTGTTTTTTTTTTGTTTTTTCGAAGTTCAATACTCTTACTCAAACTAATTGAAATTTTTCTCAATTTTTTTAGATGACATCTCAAACACATTATTTATCGGTGACAATTACGTTAAATACATGGATAAATTAAAACTTCCGCTTTTGATGAAACTGTAGACACAATCGTTACCTTTGTGACTATTTATTTAGAGATTGTGTCTACCGTTTCATCAAAAGCGGCAGTTTTAGGGCCAAATTCATAAACGATCTTAAGGCTGTGTTCCGTAAACCGAACATAAGATACCAAGGTCTTGGTTGTGGTTGGTTGCTTTGGACTATTTACATTTCCGTGCTAAATATTTACGGAAGATGTTGGTATGATTTCATCAAAAGCTGGACTTTACAGTTTTGCAATTTATAAGTACCAGTAATGTTATTTTATCAATGTTCATAAACGCATATAGTTTAAGTAACACTCAAGGCGTCCTTGTCTTACAATTCGGAATTCACTAGACAGTTAGGTACTCATATGCGTCTCATATGTAAGTAATGAATGAGTGGCAAGTTAGTAACTGTTAAGGGACCGTTAGAGCACCCTAATTGAGTATTCATAACTATTTTATGAAATACACGGATGCATCCCCATTGATATTCCCCGTAGTGCTAAAAGACAAGAACTACACGCCCCTCAACTTAGGAAATAAAACGGCGCAGATAGGTGAAAACAGCACAACTTCAGACCTACTTGATGCGTGGGGAACAAAACAATTGCATGGAAGACATCTGAACAATATGCAACAAAATCATATAGATTACAGTGCGTCCAATAAATGGCTTCAAAATGGAGAGATGTTTCCAGAAACAGAAGGATTTTTACTATCGTCCAAGACCACGTTGTCGTAACACTAAATTATAAAAAGTACATAATAAAAGATCCGAACGTTAGAGACGAAAGATGCAGAATGTGTAAAACGAAGCCAGGGACTATTGAGCACATCGTTAACGCGTGCCTCATAATGGCACGCGTTCCAAAGAATATACCGAGCGACATAACGCTGTCGCAGAAATTTTACGCAACTGGTTAGCATTTCACATGGGATACATTCAAGACCGCCAACCTTATTACAAATACACGCCCCAGAGTGTATGTGAAACACCGGAGGCGATACTATATTGGAACAGAACTGTACAAACAGATCATTTGGTTTGCAACAACAGACCTGACATAGTGCTACGTAACAAAAGAACCGGCCAATGTACTATAATAGATATAGCAGTTCCATCACCAACGAATATCCTAGAAAAATATAAAGAAAAGATGGCAAAATACGTACCTCTAGCTGCTGAAGTTAAGCAACTGTGGAAGGCTGAGAGTGTAAAGATAATCCCCATCATCGTCGGTGCAACAGGCGAGATCCCAACATCACTTCAAACCAACCTAGAAGTACTGGATGTGCCCAAGAACGTATATATAGAGATGCAGAAGGCGGTGATGCTGTCGACTACCAACATTGCCCGGAAGGCCCAGAATATGGATGAACCCATCGGAGGGAGGTGAACTGAAAAAAAAAAATTAAATATTCACACATAGTGAAATATCTTAAGATTATGTATTGTAATACTTATCTTTAGGTCGTTTACAATGTAATACTTATTTTGATAAATAAAGGTATTGTTGAATAATAATAATAACAATCATAATAATAATAATAATTATTATTATTATTGACGACATTTCATTACTAGTAATACAATAACAATAACACGTATAACAATTAATTATTAATTAATGTGCCGCCAAAGGATCCGAGATCAGCTCCATGGATGACCAGGAGCTATGTTTATTCTCGGGCCCAAAAAAGAACTAAAAAATTAATTTAGAAACTAAAACTAAAAGAAAACCTAACCTAAATTCGTGTCTAGATTTTTTTATATGTGCAAAAAATGTATGTAGAAATAGAAGAAAACAAAAGAAGAAAAGAAAAGCAGAGCGAAAAGAAGCAGAAGACAAGAGAGTAAAGACAAACGGGAGTATGTATAGAGATACCGAACCAGCTACACAGCGAAAGAGACAGAACTTGTATCCCACGTGCTCGTGATTATAACGGGCCCGACGATGAATGGTACTGCTTCCTGAGTTGGCGAATAAGTGATGGCAGATTCAAACCCTTTAGTGTAGTTGGAATAGCATTATACAATCTGACAACGTTATAAGAAATAGATGTCTTAAAAAGCTCAAGGTGATGTACTAGTGGCGTTAAATGACCCTTGGTCCTGACGTTCAAGGTATGAACATCGGAGCGAAATACCAGCTTTCGGTGTAAATAGCTAGGCTTCTTGAAGAAGATTATTTTGAAGCAGAACAGGGTAGGGAGGAAGTCAGCCCTTCGCTTCATATTCAGCCATTTAGCGCATTCAAGTGCAGGCGGATTCCATATATGCACCTGTAGCCTATCAGTACTGTTCAAACAGGGATAGTATACGTTATTAATACAATAATTAAACCAAGATAATACTAATGATTGACACAATAGCTTTCTAAGATCACGATTCAGGCACTCTTTGCTACCATATAAAATTTTTAGTTTGAAGAAGGCAGAGCTGACAAGGTGCGAGATGTGCTGTTTAAATCGAAGCTGTGTATCAAGGGTGAGCCCTAGAGATCGCACACTGTCGAAAATGGGTAGAATATCGGCGTTAACACGTATTTTAATATTACGGAATACTCTAGATCTGGTAAGAGCCCGACCAAATTTCCATCACAGAAGACTTCCTGCTATTTATGAAGAGAGAATGTCGGGAAGACTCCTCAACTATAGTCTGTAAATCTATATTTATATTTTTCACGGCGATGTCCTCAATGTCGGGACCAAATGAGTAGTACAACTGCGTGTAGTCTGCATACATGTGGTAGCAGCAGTGACTGAGACATCTAATTAAGTTGGATGTGTAAATACAGTACAGTAAAGGCCCCAATACGCTACCCTGTGGGACGCCTGAAACTATAGGTTTACAAGAGGAAATACTACCCTTGAGATGTACCTCCTGGTTCCGATTCAAAATGTACGACCGGAAAAAAAGTCATCTGCTTCCTGACTGAAGCCAACGAAAAGGACAACGGATAGTAGACGGCTATGATTTATGATGTCGAACGCCTTACTATAGTCTAGTAGGACTAATACCGTTTAGCTAATGGTATGATGATACTAGTTTTCCAGCAGTTTGGGTAAAAGTTTTCTAATAGACAGCTGTTCATAATGTGTGTGATTGTGGACAGAATGAACGGGCAACATAGAAGAAGCATTTTAAGGGATTTGCCATCAGACCCCACGGATAAAGAGTTGATCAAAGACAGCAGCGCCATAACCTCATTGGCTTCAATCAATCTGAAAGCAAATCGAGTATTGACAGATACTTCACTCATTAGATCCGAGTTGACTGGAAGTTGAGACATGGCAGCAACAAAGTGATTATTAATACCATCGACATTTGTCAAATAATCAGGAATGATGGCTTTTCTCTTGGAAGCTGAGATATTCAGTGTTTTCACAGTGCTCTAAAGATTTCTCGAGCTTGAATTCCGGAAAGTGAATTGCAAGTAAGCATGTTTCTCGCGACGAATTGCAGCCGTGTTATAATTGCGTAATTGCTTATGCAGTTGGTGTCCCCTTCCGTTTAGCATCTCTAAGTGTTTGATCTCTAAGAAACATCATCTGCCTTATATTGTCAGTGAGCCACGGGGCCCTAGGTTTCCGAAAGCAAGCCGTTTTATAAGGGGCATGTACTCGTATATCGAACAGCTCCCACACAAACTTATTGAGAATATAGTTTTTGGTTTATATCGTTAACAGTGAAAATATTGTGCCAAGGGAGTTCTCTTAAATCATTGTCGCAGTCGCTGAAGCAAAAATTACGAAAATTTCTGAACGTTCTGTAACACGGATAAATAATGTGTGTTCAGATAGCCAGACAAACTGAAAAATTGAGAAAAAATTCCATTATTTTGGTAAATTTGAAGTTTGAGTGAGAATAAGTAATGAACTTCGAAGAAAAAAGAAAACACAATATCTCGAAAACGGGTGACTTTTGGATAAGGTAAATTGGGCGATATCTATTGCAAATGATCTTTACTTATTTTGACAGTATCATTACCAGTCACCCTGTATATACATAATATTCATATTACATGACGGTTTTTGAAGTATTTAACTTGCTACGATTTTTTTTATTCAATTTTCGTCAATCATAATTTCTGTTTATAACAATCAACACAAAAAGTCTTTTTTGATCAAGTTATAATACTAATGTTTTTGCTTCCGGCAAGTGTGAGGATAGAGTTTTGATTGCTTTTGAACATCTTAAGGTGCCTAACTCACCTTAAAATGTTCTGAGGTAGTTAATGGTAATGTGGTGAGACAGTTTGAGAAATTTTAAATAACTTGATAAAGCGGGATAAAAAGCCAGAGAGCACCGAAGTGTAGGTAGTTTCAGGCGCAATTTGGAAAAGGTTTAGGTTTTACAAAAAATCCACCCATTATTAATCCAAGGCAACCAATCATCAGGCAGGCTAAAGGCAAGCTTTATCTGTGAAAACAAGCGTATGATATGTACAGGCAGATCCAGTGCATATGATAATTTATTTTTGGGATGCGACTATTGGGCAGGCTCTACCTATTATGCGTATAATCTATAAAATACTGTAATCGTTACGCATAGTCTTAGTTACCATTTCGTAAAAGGATATAGGCACATCTCAAAAACAAGAAGTAATTTAGTTTTTTTTTATTTAGAAAAGATACTGTAGAGATATGTCACATGTATATACTAGATTTTTAGTACTATTTAGTACTGTCGAGTTAATTTGGTTGTAGTTATGAAACATTGCAAAAATTATCGAAATCCAGAACTTTTCACTAGCGTTCTTGAAACTATTGAGCAACGAATTAAAGTAATTACTGGTGCGTAATTAAAAATAGCTTGAGGTGAGCCGCTCAGCAGAATACTACTATGAGAGTTACGTATTCGCATACGAAATACATGTTCCTGTGGTATATAAATTGGGAAAACCATCACTTGTAACTAAAGACCGCAAGTGTGGTTCGGTAGCAGGGGCGTAACTATATCGGCTTTACCGAAATAAAAATGGGCGTTATTTAGAGAAACTTTATACTAGAATTAATGAAAACACAAACATAATATACAGCCTTACCTTATTAGCAAACAAACACGTTGAAGCATTTTTACGAACTCTCGACCTTTTAAATGCGTTGCAACCGAATTATAGGTACGCGTACTTGCAATGCATGATCATGCAACAATACCGTACGATGACTGCCTACAAACTACATATTTTACTATATACATACTCGTACGATAGGCGCGCGCCGTTAACACTTCCGATGCACTGCCGCTGGAACCGAACCAATTCTTGCGGCCTTTACCTTAAAAATCTAGAAGTGTTAGCCCGAGCTCACGGAGAGGCCATTTCCAGAGTTCATTTCGACTAATCCACTTATCCTCAAATATTGCTGTTAATTCAGTATGTGTTTAGATGATAGAATGGCCGGGTACATCAATGAAATTCATGACCAGTTGCAAGTATTTATACCCTAAACTAGGTCTATTGAGTCTGTTTAACAAAAAGCAGGTCATATCTGAAAATCTATGAGGAATAGGTATAGGGAATATTAATATAAATTGATAGATGATAATATTTACGTACTAATAACATTTTCAAATATGGTAACATTTAGATATAGGGAATCCTAGTAATTGTTAAAATCGATCAGAAAACGGCATCAAAGTATCATGGTATGTTCGTTTCTGAATTGCATCTGAAGTACCAAATTCGAAAATGTACAACATAGGGTGCCTAAAGTTGATAGTTTGGAAAATGAAATTAGTGTATTATCATAATATTATAATGCAACAAATATTATAGCTGACATCAATACGGCATATATCCCCCAACTGAATGTATTTCAAACAAATATTTAAATTACTTTAAATAAATGTATCTTTTAAACTATGAACGTTAGGTGCCATAAGTAATACAGTTTTGAATTTAGAACTTCACATAGAATCCGCTCAAAATATCTTCCGCTATGCATGGGGTACACGCCATGTTTAATGATCCCCGATGTGTTCGTAAGTCACTTCATATAAACAGTAAATTAACATAAATACAAATTAAATGAAAATGCCTAATGAAATGTTTAAATATTTGGCTTCTTCCCATCGTAGGGTCGACAGATTTGTTGATTGTCAAACCAAGATTAGCTACAAAATATAAGAACAGGGCTATTTAGGTGAAGAACAAACATTGAATTGTATATAACAAATAGAAAAACAAAACTGAGATTAAAAATACGCATTTAAAAATTGTAAACAGTGCTTGATTGTCTGAATCTATATACTATTATGAAAAATACATTTTTAGGACTAAAAAGCAGTCATAGAAATAAACCCGCTAATATTATAACTCAAAGTATAAATCACAATAAAACTGACCTAAAATTAAAAATACTCAACAAGGTCGTTCTAGTCGCGCCCGTGCCGGTTTGACAACACTAGAAAATTTGAATGTTAAAAAAAAAGTCTAGCCGAGACACTCAGACTTGAGTTTTGTCGTTTGATCATATGAATTAATGCAGTTTTTATTATGCAAACAGAGTAACTATCGTTAGGTAGTTGTGAGTTATATATGTATTGTTTACAATTAAAAGAATAATATTGCGTCAGATTATTTTGAAAGCAATGTGCTTTTTAAGTGAATATTGTTAAAATATAATATGTTCCTAAAAATGAAGCTATGTTTTACGTTCCGTTGTAATAACATTGTTCATTTCAAATTCCTCCGTGATACTTGTTGGAAATCTATAAATAGTGTTGCAATTTGATATTCATATGCTTAAGACCTGCTTGAGTGTATGTATTGACAGTTGATTCGACTTTGGTAAGTCCGTAGAAATATTGTTCTATTACTACTCATTACACATTGTAGCTTTCTTTAAATTATTGTTGACAGTACCTCGTGTGTTATATTTAACAAGATAGTTTCACATATTTGCTGGCTTTACCTCTTTGTGGATTCTTATTACCTCTTGAATTCTTATTCATTTTATCAGCTCTTTGATCCCATATGAAGTTTAGATATTGTTATGATATTCCTTGATACAATATTTTGGCGATTTAGAGTACACATGGTACCAAGTGCAAAATCTACTGCAGTAGTATAGGTTAAGGTGTACCACATAAGTATATATATTATATCGACTACTACAATAAAATATTTTAATTAAAATATCACTTCCGATTGATCGGAAGTCAATGTCAATTTTGTTATTTTTAAATGAGTGCTATGATGGTAATGTTTCTGACACATTTGAATTTTACGTCCATGAATACGTCAGTTATTTTTATCTTTCCCTATAGCTAACCACCAGCAGGGAAACGCAACGGTGAGCGCGAGGTAACGATGCGGAACATATATACCGTATATTATATATCCCCGCACGTCCACCTTATCCTTGTCAGAAGGTTTTCACCTCTAGCGTGGTTGACACGTCGAGTCACCGTGACCTTCTGGCGCCCCTCACCTAGTTTTGCTCCTGAAGAAGCCACTTACATTAGTGGCGAAACGTTGAGTTTGAGTAAGTTGTATATATATTTTTTGTATTTTTCATTTTTGTTTATTTTATTTTGTGTTGCATATATGTATGTACTTTACTATGACGCGGTAAAAACCCGGAAGCCCTCATAACAGAACAGGGAGCCAATATACATTTTGTTGAAGTAGGCGCTTTTACAAGCCAACTTAGAAAATAACTCCAAGGAAAAACAAGATACGATCAGAGTTTTGGATACTTATGGGTCTTCTAACAGATCATTGTTGCCTTTAAAATACCATCCCAAAACGTCAGGCAAAGTGGATCAATACATGTCGATTTTGCGAAGTTAGGACAAAGATCGCTACGAATATATTTTGTAACTGCGAAGCATTATTCCGTCTAAGATTTCAACAGGAGGGGGGAGGGGGAAGGATTCTAACATCTACCGTTTTTTTCACGCATATATTACTGCATTCTTTAACCATTTCCATTCTGCTTGTATTTCACTTGGATACCTTCATGCAGTAATATTTTATACAGGGTGACTGGTAATGAAACGGTGATACTGTACAGCGTATTAGTAAAGATCATTTGCAATAGATATAGCCCAATTAGCCTTATCCAAAAGTCACCCGTTTTCTAGATAGTGTTTTTCTTCGAAGTTCACTACTTCACTACTCTCACTCAAACTTAGTAATGGAAATTTTTCTCAATTTTTCAGTTTGTCTGACTAGAGGACATCTCGACTCACATTATTTATCGGTACAGTTATACGTTAAATACTTGGAAAAAATTTAAAAAATTAAAACTTCCACTTTTGATTAAACTGTGGACACAATCGCTACCTTTGTTATTATTTATTTAGCGATTAATTTTTCCAAGTATTTAACGTAGGTAATTGTACCAATAAAGAATGTATGCTGAAATGTCCTTTAGCCAGACAAACTGAAACATTGAGAAAAATTTCCATTATTTTCGTAAATTTTAAGTTTGAGTGAGAGTAAGTAGTGAACTTCGAAAAAAAACAAAGAAACCACAATATCTCGAAAACGGATGACTTTTGGATCAGGCAAATTGGGCTATATCTATTGCAAATGATCTTTACTAACACAGTGTAAAGTATGACTGTTTAATTACCAGTCACCCTCTTATACACATATACAAAAAGTTATAGAGATTCATAACAAATATAGTTATAGTTTCCTAAAACGTAAATATTGTTGTAGCCGTTCTTGTTATGTAGATATGTATAAGTATATTACGTTATAGTAAATGATATGGTGTTACATCTTTCGAATCTCTTGTATAAGTAAACATATTTTAAGTTACGTATTTCTTGAATATATTTTCTGTTTTCCTAAAAATAAAAGGTAAGTTGTTATCTATACAGGCTGATTCAAATTAAGTGCGCACCATTGCTATCTATGTTATTATTGATTCTAGAAAGTAGGTTAAATTAGCGGAGAAAAAAAATTGAATAAGTGAAATTTTTTAACATTGATTGAAATTCTGAATCCTAATGTTCTTTGTAATATAAAAGTTTAAATCATTGGATAATAAAAAAATTGAATAACGCTTTTTCTGAGAAATTTAAACAGAACAAATAAAAAAAATGCTTTCAACATATCATTTCTCCAAATGAGGAAATTTTAAACCCAAAATGTTTAGAAAAATGAGAACTAATGAACACAACACAAAATCAAAAAAAAACAAACTATTTTTAATAACTAAATGTGCGAAAGATTTATATTTAGTACGTTATTTTTTGAAATTTGTTCTGTTTAAAGTGAAAAAAATACTACTGGTTTTAATGAAAGAGTATTCTTTCAATTAAAATGTAACTACTTTATTATTTGTTTTAGAACAATAGTATTTAAACTTTTATATTACAAAGAACATTAGCATTGAATTTTACAAAATATACAGGGTGTTCATAAAAAAAAAATAAAACGAAAGTTATAATTCATGAAAGTCTATTAGTGAATATTTACGTAAGTATGGATTTTAATGTTGAAAGAGATTTATTTCCTCTTGTAGGTCAATAAAACAATAAATAATTAAATACCAATTTATTCCACAATAAAACACCACGACGAATTAAAAAAATCAGACATTCACATAACTTTCATACCTACCAACAATAGACACTTATTCACAAATTTAAAAACACCCATTAAACATGATAATCAAAGTAATGTCGTTTATAAATTAGATTGCAAAGATTGTAACAAATGTTATATCGGACAAACCAAACAATATTTAAAGAAACGAATTTATAATCATCAATACACTGTTACACATAACGTCACCGCTGAAACTGCTTTATCTAAGCACTCTAAAGATAGACGACATAATTTTGATTTTCAAAACACTAAAATTTTAAAAAAGGAAAATAATTATAAAAAAAGATTAATTTACGAAATGCTATACATTAAAAAAGATGAAAACGCGGTAAATTTTAGAACGGATATTGATCATTTAAGCGTTATTTATAATAATTGAATTCACGCCTGAATTTTATTAATTTTAAGCTCTTGACTAGGTTTTTTTGCCATGTTTTTCCCTAGTCCTTGAACAGAATTGTTAGAGCTTGACAAAAAATAGATTGATATAGGAATAATTCAAATCATTTCAATTTCTATAGTTGTATTAAATCATTACTTCTTCATTATTACTTGTGAATATAATTAAAATTCGATATATCAATGAATTCTTTGTTTTTTAGATAATTTTGTTGATAGGCATGGCAATTTATATTTATAGTATTAGTAATTTGACACATATTAAGTCAATTTCTTGCATTGAAGAAGTTATTTAAGGAAAGCATATTATTATATGTTGTGGAATAAATTAGTATTAAATTATTTATTGTTTTATTGACCTAGAAGTGGAAATAAACCAGGAATTGAAAGATAAGTACATAAAGGTCAGAAAATATATATATTAATTAGCATGGTTATGTGAGATAAATAACTTCAACCGATCCATTTATGTATGTATGTATTATGCTTTTCAAATTAAATGTAAAACGCTTCTAGTAAATAGTAATTAACTTCGCTTTAAAACAAAGTTTATTTATTATATCGAAATTCTTCTCTGCAAAAACTGATATTTAATGTTTAAAACATATTACATTATATACAAACTGGACAGAATATTTTGTCATTACATATTGTTGGAATTAATAATCAGTTGCTCCAACTGCTAGAGGAATGATAGCAGAATGAAAGTTCGTGCTATCAAAATTCTCGATAAGCTTTAAGTCTGTGCATAATGGTGGCCTGAGGATCGATTCGTCGTACCAGCGCGGTGCTTGATGTTATCTACAGAAATCGTCTTGGCATGTAAATCCTTTGAGGTGTTCGTTCAAAACCTGAATATAGCCATGTTGCTCCAATTGAAAATCAACCATGTTCCAATCCAAAACCCAATTCTATATAGTGGAAGCACCTTCAGAACATTACAGACCTTCTATTTTGTATATCTAAACAAGTGACATTAATTTTAAGCGAACTTAGTGTTATATAATTGTTGTTAAGTTTTCATTGCTCAAGTGTTCAGCGGCTGTGCAAAATAGTTCATTGCAATTGTGATATCTTAAGTATAGAAGATGAGGTTTAATTTTCTGATCAATGTGTGTTTTTCTTATACAGAAATTACATACAAGCTTAAAACATATATGTATGTATGTACATAACATCTGGACGTATTTCTAATTCTTTTTTGGTCTTCTTCCGCGTTTATCCGTGAGTAGTAGCAAGTAGTAGTGTTAGTAGTTTCTTGGTAAGGAAAAACGCTTAACTTTTGCAATAGTGACTACTATCCCTACTACCTACTACTATCGCGTAACAAGTAAAATGTAATTTAAATTTACCAGTAATTAACAGACAGTGGCTAAAAAGGGTTTCAAAACCACTCTTAAACGAAATACATAACCAAGCAAGACGAAAATTTTCCCAAGATCACAGGAGATGGGATCATAAGTAGAACAACGTCATATTTTGTGATGAGAAGATATTTAATCTGGATGGGCTCGCTAGTTTCAAATATCATTGGCGCAATTTGCGCAAGAACACTGTTGCGATGAGCCAAAATTTTGGTGGCGGTAATGTTTTATTTCTATGCTAATGAATTCTAATTTTTATATAGAATTGTTATAAATGGTTCTGATAGTGTTTGGTCAACAATTGCCGACGTAAGACTGAATATTTCAGCAGGATTCACAACTCCAAACAAACAAAGGTGTGGTTTCATTAAAAGGAAATTTATTACGATGGTCTGCTCGCTTACCCAATCTGAACCCCACCGAAAATCTTTGGGAAATATTACCAAAGAAGTGTTTGACATACATCTCTAATAAACAATATGGCAGTGTCAAAGAACAAAAATCTGCGATAGCTGGGTGTTGGAATGATGTTCCTATTTCAATATTGACCAAATTAATAGATAGTTTGAAGACCTGGATGTTTGAAATTATTATGAATACAGGATCACTACTAAATTTAGAAACAATTATATATTTTTTTGCACTTTATTACACTTTTGCACTTTTATTTATTAATTTTGTGTTAATGGAGAAATAGAAATTTCGCTATTTTGAGTTACCATCGTTGTAAATATTTTTTTATTGTTATTTACTTTTAATTTGAGTTTCTTTTCAATTCAGCATTAACTTCGGTGTATAATAATTTGCCGAAGATATTAACAAAAATCGAATATTTTGTTGAAAAGTTGATGTGGTATTATAGAAACATCGCTACATGTATTTAACATATGTATGCATATTGTGTTAACTACCTGCTGTCACTTTAATGGCGATCTAAGACTATTCACAACTCAAGCTAAACACACTGCACTGAAAGAATATTCTGTGATTAAATTAAACTTCACTATTATTTATATTATAGTAATTAGTAATTAAGAAACGGATTCTTCATGCGTGCTATCAATATCTACAGTAATTACCTTTGTTGTCATCCTGTTATAATTAAACATAACTTCTCAATGAATTTTGAAGCGTACGTTGGTAGTGTTTCATTGAACAAGCAGTAACTGCAGCCGCTCGAAATAGATATGTGTATCATATAATGTTGACCGTGTAATGTGAATCTACAAACTGGACATTAAATATTTATTTATGTAACATGGATTATCTTACGTAAGTTGAAGTTTAAAGATGTTGTGTGTTTAATGTCAATAAAATTAACATCCGTGTTCAGGAACTGATATAAAGACGACTTTGTGTGCTTTTTTCTAGAAAATGCGCTACTTCATCGTGATGCAGAAAGGTATTTTTAAAATTTTGTTGGGAAATATTTAATATTTATTTTATTCTCAATCAGAAGGTTTAAATCACGCTAATGATAAGTGAAGTAAAGTGGTTCAATGAGAAACAAAATAGATTGAGAAAAATTCTTGTTGAAACTTGTTTCCTAAATGGCTTCAAATACAGCATAATCTTGATATTTCACTACGTTTTTTCATTTACAAACTTAGTTTCGAATTTTAGTTATAAAATGTTAAAAACAATTGGTAAAAGTTTAATTATTTCGTCTTTAAGTATCACTAAAATTTATATTTTAAACGTACGAAATGTATAAAGTCATAAAATATTTTTTTAAGTAAAAACTGACAACTTAATAAGCATGGCATTTCTATCAAGACCACATACCGCAATTAGTAATTGATGTTTCTTTAGACATGTTGTATTTTGCTGACTTGCATCACTTGCATGATTTCTGTACTAATTTGTCAATCCTGCTCACAAACTTCGCTAGAAAAGTGTTCAGAAAGAAAAGGAACGAACCCAATAAACTGATGAGTGTGGTCGTTATAGCACTCAGAAAACGGTGTACAACATTATTACGTCTGCAAGAATACCCATTATTGCAAAAGTAAATACAACAGTAGAAAGAAATTTCAACGAAATCTTGATCCCTATAACTGATATAGTAATAATATTAGGTAAGAGACGGAAGTTTTTCCCGAAACGCAAAGCCCGATATGAATACTCTAGTAGAACAAGGCGAGCCTTGCAAGGATGATGACAGGACAATTTATGTTTAACACATACTTCTACTTTTCATTAGATTGATAAAGTAAAGTTTGCAACTTGTATGGTATTATGTGACGATTTTGTAAATATACAAAATGATAAAGAAAAGTAATTAAATAATTAATTTGCACATTGTCTTGAAAAGTTTGTCTTTATATAACAAAATAAACGCTTACAACGCACTATTAAGTATATGTTAAATAGTACAACGCTGCAATGAAGTAAAACATATTATTGTTACTTGAATCATCATATAGACATTAACATGGAAAGTGTGTAGTAGAAAAGCAAAAGACTAGTAGTGGAAGTGGATTTTATCTTTATCTTTTATAATAATAAATATGTCATATCAAGTGATAAGCAAGCCTGTCACCTAAATACATAGATAATCTGTACTACGCTGAAAGACCAAGAAATTATTATCTTAGTTCTCTTGTATATGTAACAATGTAATTAATAGAATTCCTATTTTACGTAGAACAACATATTGCACATTTTCCCTTTTGTGCAATATATTTCTTCTAGTTTACCAGCTTGCATTATTAAGATAATAAAATTTCACTTTCAAATATAGTACCTAATCTAGACGTGATGGTCAGACGAATGATTTAAAATAAATATTTGCTATCACACATTTACAATATATGTTATAATCGTGCATATTTGTTTCTGAATTATACAATTACTCACTTGAGATTTGGCGTATTGGTGATTATTTTCACAAAATCATCCGATGTTTAAACTTATCGGACGTTGAACCGCCTTTTTTAACACTCGTTCACCATATATGCATGTAGAATATATATCTATATATAAATATGTGTATGTAAAATTGTTATATGATGGAAATATAAATAAAAATGTATTAGCATGTTTTTAATAAGCAGGATTGGACACACAGCGTCAAGCGTACCAGTGTCATTCTTTACGGCTTGGTTGTGATTTGGCGCTGTGGCTATCTGGGCATCGAGACCGCATCCTCATCAATATCTATCTATACAGCAGTTTGCTGTTCTCGTGGAAGCCACGTGAACAGTAGACGTTTGAAAACTGTTCTATAAGCGGTTTCGCAACATAAACGAAGTCGAAGATATTCTTAGCTTTATTAGTATGTCGTAGATTTGAACAGCGAGTTTGAATTATTGCTATCTATAGTGGCGTTTACCTTCTTTATGAACACGAAATAATTCCAGTATTGTTACTGCTATTATTACACTGTTCTAGTACGAATTATCTTCCGCTTTGTGCTTAGGTTTTAGGTTGCACCTAATTTCTTTTTTGCGCCAGAAATGCAAATAATATACATACATATGTTTCACGCTTTACTTTCTTGTATTTATATTAAGAAACTAGATGTTTAACAGGTCAATTAAAAATTGTTATGGAAATAATAATTAGAGCTACCATGAATTGAAGAATTAAGGTATTCAACAAACTACGTAAAATTTAGTATAGGGATTCCTTTTTTATATCTTGCTTACAAGCGCGTACTTGTGTAAGTACAATATATTATAGTTAGTGAAGACAACTCTACTAATTATATATCTATATATTTGGCAATTTTAAACTGGAAAATTACAAAATTCAGTGAATATTTGAATTTTAACAAGTATTTCATTGAGAACACTAATAACTTTGTTTGTGAGTTGCTTTTGTTAAAATACTATTAGTTGTATCCAATTTATTTTAAATAAATCAATTCTTATAACCATTTCTTTATGAAAACACAACTAATGATATGGTTAATACCATATAACCATATTGCTTTTTTTATATTCTAAGAAGTTTCATTAATTAAGTATAGAATGTAAAACATATTAATTTTTGTGAAAATTGTGATTGTATTTCGTATGTTATCATCTAGATATCATTTATGTAAGTATAAATAATGTAGATAATAACGTACAAAATAAGTCGGTAACAAACAAGAAACTCTAAAAATAAAACTTTAAATTCAATGGATTCACCGACTAATACAAAAAATCGTGCAATAAACTACAATAGATGGTGCTGAAAAACAGTGGCAAGTATTATACCTGCAGAAGTTGTCCTGTTTGAGTAATCCGTGCATAGTACATTGATAGATTGTTGCAATAATTCGACATATCATCTATCTTACATATAAAGTGCTTAATGCTCTAAACATTAGTCTCAGAATGGTCTCAACCCTAATGTATGATAAACATATTTATTTATTAAAAGATTTACATAAAGCAGCCGAATATGGTATAATAAACGAAACGAATGATGATGCTGAATGATGAGATGAAATCCGATCAACTTACCATTCTCTGGTGGGAGCAAACTGATTCACAGCGCTGCATTATAAAAGGCGCTTAATGCTGCCACTAAGCCATTTCACCATAATTATACACACACAAAAACTATATCGCGAAAGTTGCATGATAGCCATACAAGCGATACAGCTTCCGGAGTCACTGCAACTCTAAGCACCCACCACAGATAAAAAGAACGAACAATGTAGTAGTTCTAACAAATTCTGTTCGTTGTTTTATCAGAAATTAGGAGACAGAAATGCATAAACCCATGGTTCTACAAGTACTTCAACGAGAGTACGGTGTAAGAACAAAAAGTAGATACCAGATAACTGTCGAAACCTAGAGTATCTAAAACGTTTCCGAAGGGAATACTCTGAATCCACTATCGCATATAAGAAGTTAATAAGTTAAAGGCAGTCAGTCCACAGTTTACCGAGCAGCACCTATATGAGTACAAATAAAAACAAATATACCGATCGTAAATTAGTATTAGCCGCTACAAATAAATAGTAGCCACTGTTATTTTTATTCATACAAACATTATTGTTACTTAAATTAAGATGCAAGTAAGCTCTAGTTATTAAGAAGTATCTCATCTGAAATTTATTAAACCCTAAACACGTAACAATAGATGTTACGTGATCGGTTTGGTATATTCCTGGAACTTCTGCAGTAAAAATGGCTACAATGGTTTACAATGGTTACAATTTGATAGACAAATTAAGAGTCCTAAAGATGATGGATATCAAACGAGAGCTTAATAAAAAAATCAACAAACTAACGGAAAGAAGAGTGAATTTCATGGACGGCTCATGAAAGTTATAGATGAAAATGCTAAGGGTTTGGAAAATCACATATTTGAGCTGGATGGCGATACAAGTGAGCCAAAAAAAATAAACAAGTTTAAAACAAGAAAGGTAGAAAATTCTAGATGCCTAGAAATTAGTAGATGGTTTTAAGAATATGGAAGAGAGATTTATGGGAAGAACGGATGAAAAGGTTATTCAAACTTCTACATAGAAGCGTGGAAGAACCCTGAAACGAGCAAGATAAACGTATAAGCAAATAAAATTTAGCATGAATGCTTCATAGTGACAGCGAGTTACCAACATTTGTCGACAAAACACCACACACCAGGAATATTTAACATTGTTTGAAACAGCTGCCATGGTGACTGGCTGGAGTAATGCAGCCAAAGCAGCTACTTTGTTCTTATCGCTACGTGGCGATGCCTTACTTCAAACGGTACCTATAGCAGAACGACGATAGAAGCTGTAGATAACTTGTGAAAGAGTTAGTAATGTGTTTTTCCGGAAATTGTTTTTGGATTGGACGAATGTTTGTTGTCATTTCCATGGTTATTAATACATATACCTATGTTATGACCTATAAGTACCTACTTATCTTTCAATTCCTAAAGTATTAGCACTTTTAGGTCATAGAAGAGCAAATTAATTAAATACCAATTTATTCCAGAACATATAATATTATGTCTTCGAGTACAAGACTTTTTCAGTGGAAGAAATTTATATTTTAATGTCAATTTATTTACCTTATTATATCTTCCGGAATAAATTGGTATTTAATTAATATGTTGTTTCATTGATCTAAACGTGGACATACTTCAGAAATTAAAAGATAAGTTCCATGGTTATAATTTTCTACAAACTCTGTCAAAAATTTTCGAAAATTATTACAGATAAGTAATGTTAATACAGCTCGATGCAGAATTTAATTCTGCTTCAAAATATTGAAAACAAAATGGACGATTGTATTTGAAGAAATCGAGTTTTAATTGTTCAAAGTTGTACGAACGGACAATTCAATTTTGGACACCCTATATACCATATTACACTAATTCTAAGGACTGTAGCAGAAACGCCAAGATTTCTTTTAATCACAACCTCAAATTCAGAAGTTTCACTCCAAAAATGGCAGCAGTGCATATTATTAAGCATCACAACCTAATTCAAAAATTTTCGAAAAAGTCGAAAAATCTCAAAAGCGACTGCACTTACGTATAGGGAGTACAAGTAAAAATTCCTCTAATATAATGCTTAAATTTCGAAAATGCAATGAAATCTAAGAAAGTTGTTGTCAATTTCCGGTAATTCCGGAAATGCATCTTGAAGATATTTTTACTGGATAGATTGAATTACCCTATATGCATATGCAGAAATTTATTATCATCAACGATAATAAATTTATAATTATTACGAGGCCCAATATTTATAATAGCCGGGCACATCAATCAGCTTGTATATATATGTATATCCAATGTGTATAACAATATGACTGTCCGAAAAATGATTTGTTAACTTTCATCATTGTTTAAATTTATATTTTATATTTTGACTTTTAATATACATAAATGTTTAGGTATCTAATGCTTAATGTTTCACTGATATATATTGAGGTTAGAGACGCGACTGTTAACCTGGCTTCAAACGATGTCCCATTGACTAAATAGGTTAACTTGCAGAATCTCCTTATTCAGTCAATATTTTTGTGCTTGGTATATTGCTGACAAACAACTCGGTAGAAAAATTATAGCAAATTATATTGAGTATTCTGCATACTAATCTAATATATAAATAGTATTGTCAATCTCCTACACTGCCATAATTCTCTAGATTTGGCCTTTACTTGGTAAGAATTAATTCTAACACTTAACAAACTCGCTTAAATTTCTACTTATTTAAGTGTAAATCTGAGAGTGTCATTCGGTAGTATGATTAATTTGTTTACGGTATATTGGTAGATGTCAGTTAATATCACATTGTAAATGTTATTTCAGTGATTATACCTTTAAACATGATTAGATCAAAATTAGCACTCATACGACTAAGATTAATGAATGATATTGATAATTTAATAGATAATCTTTTTCTTGTTATAAACGAATAAAGTTTTCATTCCAATAGGTTCGATAGTTCATTGTTAATAATGGATATGGTTCGCCTTTAATGAGAACAATTCCATTGCTATATAGTCTCATTACGAAAAGGTAAATCTGGATGGTGGATACATACAGAAATTTTGAAAAAAAAATCTTAAATATGAAAAATAAGTTAAGAAGTTCTTTTTGAAGGTTGCTTATGATATTTGCGGTACTGTTTTAACTTCTTGGCATACTGTTTTTAAATTTTCCAAATTCGCTTGTCTAGTTACGTATACTTTACTTTGTAAGTATATTTCCACGAGAAATAATCGGTAGCAGTTAAATTAGTGATCTTGGTGGCTATTCAATCGTCTCTCCCCTACATATCTAATGATTTGGAAAAATTCCACCAGAATGTGTAAACAGGTAAAAATAGTATGGTGCGTGAAACAAGAGGTTATGCTGCTGCGGATTTGGTTCTTGTATATCCGGATACTCAGTTATTTGAGTGAGAATAAGTTCATTTTATAGAAAGCCCAAATTTCTCGCACTAGTGAAGTCCCTTCAAACAAGTAGGGACCCGCAATACTTCCGTTAACTATATCGAACTATAAATTTGCCTTTTGAGGGTTTTATGTATGAAATTCCAAATGCTGAAGTAAATTGCCGGCATTTTACTTCAGTCGTATTTACCTGTGTATCATGCTAAGTGTTTTTCGCATATTGAATTTGTTAGAAAACAACATAGATCCGATTTTGACTAACATTATTGAGAACGATGAACAATATAGTGAAGGCTTATTACTGTTTCAACAAGATGGAGCTCTTTCGCATTATGCACATTCTTTTTGATAGTATTTAAATGAAGGGTTTCCTGGGCAATGGATTGGAAGGACAAGCCACATTGAATGGTCAACGTGATCGCGCAGTTTGTCGACCTTAGACTTTTTGTGAAGCCATCTAAAAACTAAGATTTATAAAACTCAACCGGCTCGTCTAAACGAACTGCGACAACGTATTACCAATGAATATGCCGTAAAATCACTGCACAAATTCTCCAGAGTGTATGTCTACGTTTTGAGCAGGATTTTTCCATTGTATGGAAACTGGTGGTGGTCAATTCAAACATTTATTAAGCTGACATGATTTTTTTTGTGTATGTGACTATGTTATGCATTTAATTAATTAATTTCAATCTTTTCAAGAAAATTTACTTTTACATTGTCATTTTGTTTTAAATAAAGTTCAATATAGTGTAAAATAAATGTAAAATGCAAAAAAATTCATTTATTGGCAAAAAGGATTAAATGTTAAATAAAGGTTTTTCGTCATGTTGTTGTCCATGGTTTGAATGAAGTCAAGCAAGTATGGTGTTGTTGTAAAGAGAATGTTATTTAAAAGGTGTTGGTACTTGATCGTAGTTCTCTATGACGATAAGGGAATGGATAGCCCCCGTGATAGGAAGGATAAAGTTAGCGGCTTAAATTTATAACGTACATCATTTCAGGGATAATTTAAGTTTTCGATGATCCACATGTATGTATGTATATACATATATTGCATATTACATTGGCGGGTATAGAAAAATACATTATATTCATGTACCTATACGTCAAGAAATGTTGTAAAGTTTTAAAACATTTGTTTGTTTCAGTATGTACTTCACTCTTAATCTTATATTTGTATAAGAACAGGAGATATTTAAGGAGTAATAGTAGCAAGTAAAATTTCTATAATATCCACTATTATAAAAATGTCCTCATAAATGACTAATGTTAACCACTTTCACAACATAAGGCTTCAATTTGACTTTGCCAAAAAAATCGTCTCTGTTTATATAAATATTTCTGGCTAGGAAGGTCTTCCAAAAATAGCTTTTGAACAATAACGTGCAGATATGTAGCAGATTGTGATTGCAATTTAAGCAAATTTCACGTAATGTTGAGTCATAATTGCTGTAAGTACTACAGCTCCTGTTATAACTTAACAAGATAATTCGATGTTGCGCTTTTGCAAATGAGCTATTTTTGTCACATATGATAAGCTAACATTTATTAGTAATTATCAAGCAGATGAGAGAATAATTCGGCCTTTTGTTTCGAATTATCTATATTTATAATATGATAAACTTTAACATGTAGACTTGATTTGTGTATTACGAGATTAATAAAAATAGGTGCCATTGATGTAATGTTTACAGTCTGGATTATTACAAGTAATATAAAAATCAATATCGCTCGTAGTGTTAAAAGAAAGCAAACGTTTTGAAACAGTCAACGAACATTCATTTTTATGTATAATTAGTTCACTGTTATTATTATTAATTATCATACACCATAAAAAACAATTTATTGAATGATTGAATGAAACCCATTTTGTTAACTCTCATTTATGTTAATTATTTCAATGTCAATGCAGTTTGCGTCGATCCATAAACCTAGAGTAATTTAATACCGATTTAATATAATTGGCTGTATTTGTACTCTGTTTTTTAATAAGCACGCATCACATTAGATAAATTTAATAACTGAAAATGTAGGTGGTAAATTTAAATGATAGATACAATGAAACGACATGCGAGTTTATGAACTTACTACTTAAATATATTTTTAGTACTTAACTTCATGAACAAATCACATTTATAAAAAAGTAATAGTAGTAGTTTATGCCTTTATCTTGTTTATTAATATTTAAGTAAAGAAATATAATAATAGTATAGACAATTTGTTTTTATGTTTATGGTATGTTTTCTTTCTTGCTGCCATAAACATAAAAACATATTGTCTATACTATTATTATATTTCGTGCCATTGTAATGACAATGGCACTATTCTCAGACAATTTTTGTAAAATATTATTGAATCATCTCTCAAAAACATGTGCATCCATTTTATCTTGGTAATCAGCTGTCTTCTTCCTTCAAATACCAACGAGCCATCGTCAACAAAACCATTTTTCGAACCAATATGTAAAATAATTAGGCATCTACCTTTACCAACAGGATTTTTCAGACCCGTTGTTACACCATATATAAACGCTTGTCTGCGTGTTGTAAAATGAACACCTATTTTTACTTTTGCTTTTGTGTGTCCTTCATTAAGCCAAGTTTCATCTGAGTAATGTATTGGACATTGGTCAGTTCTATATTTTTTAATCGAAGATAAATATCTTCGTCTCTATAAAACAATGTCTTCACGTTTAAGTAGCATAAGTTTGCGATTACATCTTCAAAATCTAAAAATAAATAGTACATAAAAATTTAAATAATTTAATACCAAAACACTTAAAATTAAGCATTCTCATTAATTTAGATAAAGTAGAACCACTCATTTGAGATATATTTTCATCTTCCTTTAATTTCTTGTTTAATGTAGGAAGTTCTCCGTCACAAAAAAACTGTACTCCTCGTCTTACCAAGTATTTAACAGTATCGTCAAATGTAGATAGCACTGAATTTCTCCTTAATCGTTTTGATGGTGGTGAAATTAACCCTTTGGTTTTATATTCATGAATTATTCTATAAACACATTCTTGAAAGACGTATTCTTCTTATGGAATATAAATACACAGACGTTTATATACACATATTTAAGTGTACTACGTAAAGTGTTTGATATTTGCAGTGCTATCTGTATCCTCCTTTTTCTAGCATAACCACCAATAATTTTCTTATACCTATATACATCATTAATATAGCTTGCTTTTCCTGTACCGACAAATATCCACATCCCAAGGTAGCACGGTTTTTTGGAGGCGATGTTGATAATTCACGTGTACTAGGCTGTGAATCCATTATCACAAGAAAATAGTTTCTTTAAAAACTAATTTTATTGCTTGAATACCGTAGGAACACAAATAAAAATTGGAAATTACTTTTTTTACAAAGATATTTAGGTACTCAATCAGCTGTGTTTGTAATATGGAGGCAGTAAAATTGGCAAATTTAAGCAGTGTAAACATGACTGGCAACTAACCAATCATAAGCCTATAATTTGGCGGGCAATTTTAAATTTTGTCCCTCTTAATAAAAAACAAGGTATAGTTAATAGATACGACTTTTTAGCAATATAATTTAACATGTACTTGTATGTACTTAACCATTGTCATGTTTCTATTACTTTATAGCTTCATTGACGAAATAGTGCAGTTATCTATTTAATAGCCAAGAAAATGTCAAGATTACTCCTTCTAAATATAGGGAATTACGTCGATAATGCTATTCTAAAAAAAATAACTCGCGACAAATCGTACTACATCAGGCGATACATCTCGTGCTTTATTTTTATGAGTGACTTGTAGGTATACTTATTTATCTAGAATTTTCATGTAATTAGAAGCAAATAACATTCTTTTATACTTTAGAGAAATTGGATAGGACGGATATAGGTTTATAATTATTAGTATCACTTTTTGCACCTTTCTTGGACATTGGATCAATTCTCGTTACTTGCAATAAACACGGAAAACAACATTACGTAAAATAAAAACTAACATTAAATAGTCGTCAACTACGTTATTATTAGGGGAAAGATAGTAATTTTTATGGTCGAGAAAATTGTATTCCACTCCTAAGACAAAATCAGTCATAGATGAGTCGGGAAGAGAAAGTTTTATACCAAACATTTTGACAATAGTCATTCAAGAACGAAATATCTTAGATCCTAAATGTGCCTTGCTTATTATGAATATACTTAAATAGCCCTTCACGATTATGTATAATATCTGCTTAAATAGTTCCTAAAGAGCGAGTATAAAATATAGAAATTTGTAAAATTTGTTGGACCACTACAAAAATCCATTTTTTTCAAAATAAATTTGAAAAACTATGCTGTAATCTAAATTGGTACGTGAATTTTAGTTTGTCAGAAAAACGAAAGAAGAAAGCTTATTTTTAAATTAAACTGCTCCAGTACCTAAATTAGAGAAGCAAGTAGTGCATTCACATTCACCGATTTATTATTCAAACAAGGAAGAAATATTTCAATACAATCGCGTAACAACTGAAAGGCATGAGCCTTTTTTCAAGCGCGGCTATCCTTATAAGCCACTAATCGTATCAGGTATGCTAGGTTTCTTTCAATTCCGAAAAATATTTTATCATGTAGTTTTATTGCTTTAATTCTTATATAGAGCGCCGCCGCGGGTTGGGTTGAAGTAAGAATGCAATAAAACGTAATTATACAAAAGGTAACGTGCTTAATATGTTTTGCGCCTTCTAACATAAATACAGTTTTATAATTATACAGGGTCTGGTAAGAAACTATACGCTAATATGTTAGTATTATTTAAAGCTAATATTATTATATCAGAGAAATACTTTATGTAAAATGCTCAATAAAAAATTTTGTGTTTATTTCCATAGAGCATGCAACATAAAAGTCTGTGCAGTGTAGCATTACATGCAAATTAGAAATAGTTCATAGACATATTCTTCTGAATGGCATACTTATCTATTTAATAGATCAAGATCCTAAAAGATAATTTAAAGAAGCGTACAACCGCAACATAGAAAAATAATCGACAATTGAAAGTACAATACATAATTGTTACAAACGACCCTTGCGTAGCAATCCAATATGCTTTAATTGTACAGATAGGCATATCTCTATTGAAACCATATCTAAGAATAACTTCTTTAAAATTCATCAACCTATTACACACTCATACTACTTATACTTATAGCTATAGATTTACCTTATACAGTACTTTCAAATGTACGTAATGTACACAGAAAAAGAAAGAAGATTATGTTGAAAGTACCTACTACCTACCTAGCAAACAGAAAAACGTGAAAAGCACGTAATATTTTGGTAATATTGCAACCAAAAGACGTGTTTTTGGCACGTGTATATAACGAGATTTGTACGTTGAAATGTCACACTTTTAGGACGTGTTTTGAGGACGTGAATAAAACGTATCTTAAGACGGTCTTATTACGTTCTACCAGGACGGCATAAATACGTAATTCAAGACGTAATTAAAGCGAATATTAAAGCCTCATTTATACATGCTAGTCAACTCGGCCGAGTGATAGACTAGCAAGCCACTAGCACTCAAATAATACGTGTAAACATTCACTGGTGCTAGCTTGAACTAGCACCTTGACTAGCAAGCCACTAGCACTCAAATAATACGTGTAAACATTGAATATTGAATATGTATTATTTGAGTGCTAGTGGCTTGCTAGTCTATCACTCGGCCGAGTTAGCAAGCCACTAGCACTCAAATAATACGTGTACGTGTACGTAAACATTCACTGAACATTGAATGTTTACACTTCACTAATACAGTGAATATGTATTATTTGAGTGCTAGTGGCTTGCTAGTCAATCACCTCGGTCTAAAGATAAACACTGACAGTAAAAGAGAAATGGCCGTTGGCCCGTATATGACTCATATTCTTTCATTTCATATTCTATGCAATATTACATCACTGTTTATCAATAGTTCCAGATTTATTAAAATAAAATCATGAAGTATGATTATTACTACTTATAGAATAGTAGGTATCGTAGAACACAAATAATAAAAATTTTAAAGTGTATTTGTATTTGGGAGCTTTTTGGGTTAAATTTGACGTATAGAAGACGTCCTTTTAGTACCTAAGTTGCCATATATATATGTTGTATGTAAAATTGTTGTTCTATATATCTCAATTTGCGGATTTAAAAATCTTTAATTCTCCTCAATAATTTTAGTTTGCGCAAAAGTTATTGAAAATATGTTCTCTACATCAAATACTTTATATATTCATCAGGTCGCCCAAAAACTCGTTATAATAAACCAAAATACAACGTGAATAACACGAGCTCGTTTCAGTTCTGTTTGCTGGGTACATATATAGGAAATGTTGCACAACCGTAATTAATACACATTTATTGTAGGTACAATAAAATAAATAATTTTACGTGTAAAAAATGAGAGTTTACTTACTTATACATGGATACAGCGCTATTTGAAAGAGTATACAACTGTAACAATGCTTTGCTTTCCAATATTGAGACATGAAATAAACAACAAAAACCCAAACATTCTTAAATAATATATTTACAATAAAACGTAATTTATGTCAAATAAAAAATTTACTTCTTTTTATTTATTTAGATACGTATACATATCATTCATGTATTCATATAGTCACTTTTTTTGGCGTTGAACCAAGATTTGGCTAATTTTAGCCAATCCTTAATGGCATTTTCAATGTTTTATATCACTCAGATCTATTGGTTTGCTTTCTGCCTTTCCATAAACAGTCATAATCGCTTCTAAAAAAATATGTAATTTTGTATTTTATTAATCAATTTTGAAGAATAGTGCTACCTTTAATCACCCTAGCCATTTGCGTGTCTTTAAGTAGCTGTAGCTTGTAGCTGCCTCTTCCTGCCCAATTCAAGTTCATTGCCACCTCATCAGTTATTATAAATTTTAACATAATTATGACTACATTTCGAACATTGGACCCTCCAATACATGCCAAGCGACACTTTTAAAATGATAACGCAAACTTAGAAAGAAATAAAACAAAGGACTGCACAACTTATCACATACTTCAAAATTCTTATATTCTGCTTTGCTGTTTATTGGCAGCATATCAGTCGGTCGCTGCAGGGCTTGTATACTAGTTGACTGATTAATACTCAAATATTATTAAGTACCATATAATTTGACAAGAACGAGAAAATAAATTCCCGTTATAATATTAACATAAACAAAGCACCATTATAAAGCAGCATTAAAAGCTTGCTACGATCCACGCACCACAGAAAATTTCATTTAAAACAGTAATTCTACTGTTTGGGGATAATTTAATGTATTGAATGAATGCCTTGAATTAGGGCGGACATCTTGATAAGAAGAAGGTGTTTAGTTCCACGTTTTTCTCACTTGATTTATTATTTATCCTACTTTACTATACATCCCTTATTAAAATAACTGATCTAATTAATACTAATAACAATACAGGTACTAATATATATGTATAAGAAGCCTACCTTACGTATTTTCACAAGTTTACAGCTAAGAAAAATGGCTTATCTACTTCACACTTGCCTGAATTACTATAAAAACAAAGACCCACAAATCACGTGAATAATTGTAAGTGAAAGAGTAGACGAGGAGTATTTCCGAATAGAGGCGAAAATCGCGTGCGACTTGCGTTACAGAGGGTTCGCACGCGATTTTCGTCTTTATTTCGTAAAGTAGAAAATTCATAACTTTGGAACCGCTGCAGATAATCAAACTAAATTTGGAATGTTGGATGAACAAATCATACTCTTTCTTTTAGTGACCCACATTTAATTCAACTTTCACCAGAAAGGAGGGGTGAATTTTTCCATGTGTACTTCAATGCTTGTAACTTTGTTCATAATTAACTTTTTAGAGAAATATTCCACATTTAAGCTGTTCTGGTCGTTAATGATCGATTTGTGGTGAAAAAAATCGTTTTTCAGCTTCTATTTGTAAAACAAGCGATAATATACTGTACACCTATTATTATGCACACATGTGTATGTCATCAGTCTGTCACCTGTCAGTTTCTCTATTAGCATATTGATGTAATAATGCCGAAATACACAGAGCAAGAAAAACTTCAATTGCTAAAATGGCATTATGCTGGTAATAGTTTCCAGCAGGTCCGCGATTTATTTAGCGTTAAATATCCAGATAGGTCTATTCCGTCAGTATCCACGATTTTTGACTTACTTAGAAAATTTGAACGTACTGGCATGGTAAAAAATTAAAAAAAAAGCTATCCCACACGCAAAATATCTGCGGATACATTGCTATTGGTATGTGCGTCGATTGAAAATAATTCAAATTTATCGCTACGACAGATTGCAAATGATGTGGGAACATCAACATCATCTGTTAGTCGCATTTTAAAAAGTAATGCGTACAGCAGTTTTAAGGTGTCTAAGCATCAGCAATTATTTCACGACGATGCATTTAGACGAATGGAATTTTGCGAGAGGTTGATGGAAATGGTGAATCTCAACGATGATTTTTTAAATAATACTCCTATTTTATTTACGGATGAGTCATCATTTCCCATTGTAAGATCCCACAACCCGTCAATAGTTAGGTATTGGGCTAGAAGAAATGAATTTCGCAGTGTAAGCACGCGTACCCAGTATCAACAGAAAGTAAATGTATGGGCTGGGTTGTTAAATAATCGGGTTATAGGTCCCATATTTATCAATGGCAATTTAACTAGCGCTAGTTATTTAGCTCTATTGGAAAATGAAGTTTTGCCGATCATAGAACAACTACCGGACATTAACCATCAAAGAATTTACTTTCAACAAGATGGTTGCCCAGCCCACAACGCTGCAGTCACTCGGGCTTTTTTGAATCGTGTATTTCAAAATCGTTGGATTGGAACCTATTCGCAAGAAATATCGTGGCCACCCCGTTCGCCCGATTTGTCTCCCTTAGATTTTTTTTATTGGGGATATTTAAAGGAGTCCATTTACGCGCACGCAGATATCAAACCAAATACCATAGAGGAATTAAAAAATGCTATTACAAATACTTCTAATAATATCACACCAGAAATGCTGTATAATGTAAAAACTAACTTTTACATACAAGATTAGGGTTTTGTTTATTTAAGGGAGGCGGTATTTTTGAACCATTTATTTAATGTATACCTATGTAATTTTCTATAATTAGGTCAAGTAATAAATAAACAGAATGTTTTTTCCTAATTTTTTTATTTTACTATGACTGAGCATTACAGGCTTAACCTTCGCCAATGCTCGGCCTCATCACCCATCAATGTACAATAATCAGGTGTACATCTGATTATTTATTTATTTAATTTCTTTTTCTTGAATCCTGACTAATTATTTTTATTTGCCAGAGGAAGGTCTTTGTTCTATTTTTGAGAATTCGCTATCTTTAACTTATTATTCGATTATTGAGCATAATCGTTATTTCATCGAAGAATAGTTTTTATTTTCTCTCGTAGCATATTATTTTCTTTAACATAATTGCGTAAAATGCCTGGCTACTTAATCATATTTGGATTAACCTTAAATTATTATTCATTGATTGTGAATTGAAATTGGCTGACGCATATGTCGAAGTTCTACTGTCACTGTCAACTGGTCACACGTCTATATCGGTGTCTGCCGAGAAAATGGTGGGGAAACATGGCTGCGTTCTCCTGTCATTCGGTTACCACAGATTCTACCTGTATACGTTTAACATAAAGGTTTATGCAATATACCTTTACCAAAAATATACCATTTTTACGTCGAATAAACGTTTATTAAACGTAAGTGTGTTGCCTGGGTATATAAACGAAAACAAAAACATTTATTGGTCGCAAGCTGTAACTGATGAAAACAAGAAGCCGAAAGAGTAATCTTAGAATCTACAACAGGAGACAACAACTAATATTAGACAATAATTTTCAAATTAGAGAGAATAAACTATTGCCATCGAAAGACTACCTACTAGGTAAACTACTAGGTGTTATTCAAAATGAAAGTACATATATATAGTAGCGGAGCAAATTCAGTAACAATAAATCCAATAGAGAATCAATATTCCACGTGGGTGGAAAAGGAAAATCTTACAAACTATACACTAACTATAAACTATGATTACAATCGTACTAAGGAAATAACTTAGAAATGTTTTCATATTTTCTCTACGCGAACCAATGTATTTTTAATATTTCTGGGTTCTATTTTAGAGAACATCTTATTTGAAACCAATTTTTATAATACGCAACGTGGTAGAAATTTGAAACTCGAATGAGATTAATTTCCTGTTCTTATTGGAATTAATTAGCTTATGGGGTGCCATAAGCTAATTTAAATTCGCAGAAGCACTACTGGTCAAGCAATAGCGTTTCATTTGTTAACGGTCAAATAAGTAAGAATAAATTTGACATAATTGTGAGCAACTTACAGTTAAATGGCAACAGCCACGCCTGAACAAAAGCAATGTATAAATTACATTCAATGATATCAGTATTGACCCCCGTATTTCAGAAGTTTTATGAAGGCACTAGACATACATATAAAGTTTGTTTTGATTCGTAAATCTGAAGGTGTTATAAAACTTCGCCGGACAGAATGCGTAGATGCAAAACGACATTACTTGTGGATAAGTATTTACAGATTTGCATAAAACCAGAAGGAGTATGTGCTCGATTGTAGCGTCATCTGCGGACAGTCAATTGAATTATATGGGAACAACTGGGATATTGACTAATGCACGCTTGGACAAATTAAAAAAATTTAAACTTCCACTTTTGATGAAACTGTAGACATAATCGCTGAAGAAACAGTCACAAAGGTAGCGATCGTGTCAGTTTCATCAAAGAAGATTTATTTTTTTCTTTTAATTTGTCCAAGTATTTAACGTAATTGTCGCCAATAGATAACGTGTGTTGAGATGTCCACTAGTCATAAAAACTGAAAAATTGACAAAAAGTTCCATTATTTTCGTAAATTTTAGTTTAACTGAGAATAAGTAGTGAACTCGAAAAAAACAAGAAACTACAATATCTCGAAAACGGATAACTTTTGGATAAGGCTAATTAGGCTGTATTTATTGCAAATGATCTCTACTAACACGCTGTAAAGTATGACCGTTTCATTATCAGTCATCCGGTATAAATATCAATAGATCTTTTATATGTAAATAAAGTCAATCGAATATAACAGTTTCAAGTAGCACATACTTAAAGTGCATTTGAAATTCATTTTAATTTAATAAGGGCACTGTACATTCACTAAATGCCTCGTTTTTTGAAACATCTCTAAGCATCTCGATGTCACAGATCGTTTGCATGATTTTTTCATCTTCATCCGAAGAGGACGAACTTAATATAATAGCTAATTCGTTCATCGCACAAAAAGGCCACCTTGATATAATCGAAAACTTTACAAATATAGCCGCTGTCACAGTTGTTTATTAGCACATAAACTCACCGAAATAATCACCTGCAAGTGAATTAAATATGATAAAGCGCATGCGTTCATAAACCAGTCGAACTTTGTCCACACCTTGGAGCATGAACGATCTGTAATGGTTTGAAATAATTGTGGATTGTGTTTATACAGAACCAGAACAGATAACTGACAAATGCAAAACAGGACAAAAAAATCCAGAACGCTTTTTATCAATTGCGCTTGCGCCTGACGTCTAATGATCTTTATTTTTCGAAACCAGAACAAGCCTTTAATGACCTACTCAACAGTAGCAACACTTTAAAGCAATGCTATCCGATAACTATACTCTGTTTTTTATTAAGAGGGATAAAACGCTTCAGCACGTATCACATTAGGTAAATTTAATAACAGAAAATTTTGGCGATAAATTTAAATGATAGATACAATGAAATGAAATATGAATATATGTATATGAACCTACTACTTAAATATATATTTAGTACTTAACTTCATGAACAGATCACATTTATAAAAAAAGTAATGGTAGTAGTTTATGCCTTTATGTTATGTTTATTAATATTTAAGTAAAGAAATACAATAATAGAATAGACAATACATTTTTCAAGTTAACTGTTAATGTAGATAAGAAATGTTTTTTATAAATATGATATGCTGAAATAAGAATATATTTTATTCCCAATTCAAATGTTTCGATATAACTTTCTTCGTATTTGTGGTCATAGGAGGAATGCCCCACTACTCGTGTTATGACTCTTATTATAGGAATATTAAACGAATCAACAATAATTTGTATACATTTTGAATAATAATATATCTCAAATATACAATTCTATATCTCTTCAACAGAATCACTATCAGTATCGAGATTAAAATCACTGTCGCTTCTATCATCATTTCCAACTGAAATAATAAATGGCTCCATTACGTCATCCATTAAGCCATCTAAATTGCACATTTTGTTTTCCTCTCTTTGATTACATATTCTTCACATTTCATCCAGTTCTCCAGTTCGCAATAGCACTTAGCAAAAGTTCCTTCACTTCGGCTAATTTGAAGGTTTTATTTTTTGAAGCAACTTCATTTTTTATTTGTGCCCAAACCAATTCGATGGAGTTCAGTTCGCAGTGATAGGGTGGCAATCTAAGTACAATTTTATTATTTTGTTTTGCCATTTCATCCACTGCATTTACATTGTAATGTTCTTTGTGACGATTTATTATTTCTAATAATTCTAATCGCACCATCAGACGATTAAATGGTATTTGTTTTTGAAGTAGCCATTCCTGCATATCCGCTTTTTGTGTTGAATTTGTCGGTATTTTTTCTTTCTTGCTGCTATGGTAGGATGCATTATCCATTACAATGACACTATTCTCAGGTAACTTTTGTAAAATATTATTGAAGCAACTCTCAAAAACATCTGCATCCATTTCATCGTGGTAATCAGCTGTTTTTCTTCCCTCAACTACCAACAAACCATCGTTCATTTCGTCCATTTTTCGAACCAATATGTAAAATAATTAAGCGTCTACCTTTACCAACAGGATTTTTTAGACCCGTTTTTACACCATCTATAACTGCTTGTCTGCGTGTTGCTTTTGTATGTTCACTAAGCCAAGTTTCATCTAAATAATATACCTATTGGACGTTGTTCAGTTCTATATTTTTTAATCGAAGATAAATATCTTCGTCTCCATAAAACAATGTCTTCACATTCAAGTAGCATACTTTTGCGGTTATGTCTTAAATACCTATAAATACATAAATAGTATATAAAACATTTAAATAATTTAATACCAAAACTTACTTAAAATTAAGTAATTATTAATTAATTTATAGCAGAACGACTCATTTGAGGTATATTTTCATCTTCCTTTAATTTCTTTAAAATTTTGTTTAATGTAGGAAGTTCTCCATTATAAAAAAAACTATGTACTACTCGTCTTAGCAAGTATTTAACAGTATCGTCAAATGTAGATAGCACTGATTTTCTCCCTAATCGTTTTGATGGTGATGAAATTAGCCCTTTGGTTTTATATTCATGAATTATTCGGTTGTTCTTGAAACACCTATTCGTATTATGGAATATAAATAAGTACACAGAAGTTTATATATGTTTATTTAAGTATACTACCTAAAGTGTTTGATATTTGCAGTGCTATCTGTGTCCTTTCTTTTCTAGGACAACCACCAATAATTTTCTTATACATGCTTAATATAGCTTGCTTTTCCTGTACCGACAAATGTCCACGTCCCAAGGTAGCACGCTTTTTTGGAAGCGATGTTGATAATCCACTTCTACTAATAGGCTGTGAATCCATTATCACAAGCAAATAGTTAAAAAAAAACTAATTTTATTGCTTGAATATCGTATCATTATATTTAGAAATAAGTAAAATATCTACGTCTACCTCAGGTATCGTACCTAGAACTTTTACTAGTCGAGTACATAATCGTCCAGACTATCACACTGAAGATACACAGATTCAAATAGGTACCCTTAATTCGCACAAATGCATGTCAATAGATGCAGTAAGTCATGTATAAGCAACAATTTTTCTAAATGCCTAATTGACTTCTGAATACTTTATTTTTTGAATTGGCAAACAAATATCTAACGATGTGAAGGTATAGTATGTAAGTATACATACCTTCCACTCGCAATGCTTTAATAGAAAACTATTGGTCTAATAATTCTTCATCTATACCTTGCAACCCAAATTCCTATTATTATAGGTTGTAAATTGATTTCGACAAATTCCAGACAGTTAGCCGAAGTACAGAACTTCGGCCAATTGTCTGTTGTCTGGATTAATGCAACGAAATAAATACAACCAAGATTCATCATTAAAGAATGTCAAGTTGAGAACGTTTATTACTTCAGTGCTCGCTAAACCACAAGCTAAATGTTACCGATCTTTCAAATCGATTGATGTAAGTACTTGTTATACTATATAAAAGTGCATATTCAACACATTTATACACATACAAATTACACAGTAAGAGTTGCACAGTAGTCAGACAAGCATTACCGCTTAAGAAGTTACTGCAACTAACAGTCCTAAAAGAAAACAGAACTGTAATGACTTAAGTATTTAAATTAAAATAATAAATGTTTACTTGTCTGGTTAGTTAATTTTGATATAGATTTATGAGGATGTTCCAATCGTTCCTGAATAGCATATAAAACATCTATGATTAATTTTGTTATGACACCTTTCAATTATAATATAATCAATATCATCATATCTATTATTTTTACTTTGAAATTAGTACTGCCCAGTTCTGTTTTCTAAAATCATTATTAACGTGAATATAAAAAATTTAATGTGATCTTTATAATATGGTAATTCTACCATTACAATCAGTTTACATCAGAATGTAATTTGAATAGAGAGATCGTCGGTCTAATGTCGGCTCTCGATTTTCTAATCAATTAATACCATCTATCTCTTCTAAATGAAGCGCTACGTGGTGAGTTGCATTGTGTCTTTCTCAATTCTTTCCTCCTTTGTCAATTAATTAATTAATTAAACTTTTACTGTAACCAAGATAACATTGTAGGATGTTAAATTAACGTTAACTGTAAAGCAAATAAATTATTATTGGGCAGTGACTAAATAAATATTTGTACCGATACCATATTTTATGTGTTTTCTCTTACAAAACAACTTTTTCAGATTTCAATGTCGAGATGCTATGTGTATTTTCTATTTATAAGTTTGGTCATTAAAGTTTAATTTGGTCAAATATTCGATAAAATTAACCTTGAAAGCTTAATTAGAATTGCTATATGTAATACTGTGCAATAAAATCTGGGACAAACATATTTAAGTTGTGTAATTAAGGTTTCATACTCATGGAATGTCAATTGACTACTGTCAGTGTAATTTTTCTCCATAAATTTTCAGACATTAGGCATTAGTTATAATATGTTATACACTAAAACGCCTTTAGATATGCCTCAACATTTAAATCAATTAATGAAAGCCCGCATTGTGTCCAAAATAGAAGATGGTTGGTCAATACGACGAGTGGCAATGCATTTTAATTTAAATAAAAATACTGTGTTTGATGTAAAAAAGTGGTGGATTCAAGATGGGTCTTTATCTAGGAAAATCGGTTAGGGACGTACTAGAAGTAGGAGGATCCATTTACTACAGCTGGGAAAGTGGTTACAGAAACAGTTTTTCCAGCTTCTAGATCAACAGCCTGCCGAAGAATACGTGATTCCGATTTAAAAAGTTGTATAGCTGCTTCAAAGAATTTTTTAACCGACGAAAATAAACAATCCCGATTACTATTCGCTTTAAATAACATCAATAAAGGTGAGGACTATTGGAACAGAGTAGTATTTACGGATGAAAAATACTTCCAATCTTCCTACAACGGAAAAATTAGGGTATATAGACCACCGCATTCGCGACTTAATGAAAATTATATTTGCCGCTTACGGAAGTCTGAAAGGTTGAAATATCCTTGGGTTGGCATCTGACCAGTATCGACAATTTTGACGATTGACGGTGCCATTAATAAAAAAAGAACATTCATCAGAAAAACAAATATTAAACAAAAAATTCGGATTTCTAACACATTCACTCATAATTTCACCAAATTGGAAACGACGATCAAACGTCAGACGTCTTCCATGAAGTTCCTGAACCAGATGAATTTTATAAGGGTGGAATTTGTATCTTTTCAAAATTCGATCGACAATACGATTGACTTATTCTAGATGAGTCCGCAAGCTTCCTTGTACTTAGAGTTGTATCCGCAACCACTTGTCCTAAAACGGTTATTTCTGTTGCTTCGTTTGTTACTGTACTGTGTACTGGGTCTCCTATGCAGCGTTTTCTATTTTGTACAGACCCCGTTTCGTAAAGTTTTGTAATTTGTTCCAAAACATACTTTCGATTTAGATGTTTGTTTGCGTGTTGTGCATTGAATATTTCAATGCACTCCACTCCTGAATAGAGTACACCATTTTATGTTTTACTCGTTAAAATTTGATTTAGTTTTAATGACAGTATGTACTTGACAAATATGACAACTAAATGTCAAAACTATTACATATTTAATTGCTAATAAAATGGGGCCGTCCCGTATTTTTTTATATTTTTTTCTTAAAGTGTACATTAATTTATGGTGTCTACGTATTTTCTTTTTTTATATTATTAATAAATATGCCAAGAAAAAATATCAAGGTTTGAACTTACTGCATTTATGATGTGATAATGGTCAATTGACGCTAAGAGTATGTATGATATGCATGGTGTGGCAACTAGCTAAACAGGCTTTGAACGAGAACAACAGCGCCATCTCCCAGTCATACCGGTACTAAATGAATGTTATCTCTCTCACTCAGTGCGTAAATTTACCTTTTTTGATGATTTTTTCGCTGTCACCATCCTGTCACATGTTCTCTATTGTCTTCTGTCATTTTTGTATTATAATATAATTTTAACATTATATACACAAAAAATGGGTTTTTAGGTAGAAGCGAACCGAGAAATTTAACTCTCTTATAAAAATAAGTGTGCTGATCCTGGTTATATAGGTATCGTTTCGCCTATGTAAGTAGCTATGTAGGTAATTTGAAAATATTGCTTTAGGTATATTTGTATATTTTAATGAATAAAGTGTGTGTATATATGAATGATAGACGGCGATTTCCAGTGAAGAAAGAAAAGATATTGAAGGTATGATTGTAACGAATTGATGTTTAATTGTGATAATCAAACACTAATATTTCCTTCCTCTGCACATTTTAAAAAGGAATGTTTAAATGGTTCCCAATTGGTTTTAAGGTCTATACCATCTGCGAATTTGCTTGGTATTCTCTATAGTTTAATCAGTTATGTGAATTCCTCTAAGCAGTTTAAATATTGTATTTCTTATAATGACATAACATGAAATAAGACTTATTTTTGTTTTAATTAAAGTAATAGTAGATAGCATTTAGAACTTCTAATTCTTATATTTGACATTATCCATACGAAACAGCCATTTCATCAAATCATTACGTATGTCAAACATTCAATTATATGCATACTACTTATTTGTCTCAAATCACAATGTCAGTTAAATTTCAACTTTTGTCTGCAATGCAATCATTTGATAAAATATAGAAATAAAATTTTAAATAACCCGCGCGCTAAATTGTGACTTAAATAGTACCGGTATGACTGCAAGAGGCGCTGCAATAGTCGTCCAGCCCCACTACAGTACTTGCCATTCTATCTAAGTTATTCTATGATGATATGGAAAGAGAGAGAAATAACACATCAATGTTCAGAAATGTAGAATATGTACAAATCATTTTTGTTATCTACGCAAACGTCAAATAAAATCAACCTCCTGTCTATCTGTATTATGTCATAGTATTTATTTTTATATTTGTTTGATAAACTATTGTGTTGTTATTATTTTGGGGTATGTTTAGAGTTTTCAGTTTTAATTTGTGTATTTCTTAACACAATCACCTTTGGAATCGTGCTTTATTTTTATTTGAATCTTATTTGATATCAATTAATCGTAGTAATAGAAGACTACTTTATTGTTACAAAGAAAATCAAAAGTATTTCTATATTAATATCAATAATGAATTGAAAAGTGGCGGAGTTCCGATGCGTCACTAAAAGTTGATATCTGCTGTTCCACTCAACCATTCTATCTAAACCTAAAGCCTAAACCCAAAAAGTGAGTAGTTACATGTGCCAAAAATGACCGTACTTCAAAGATAATATTTGTGCATATCTTCGTTTCTTTAAGGAGCTTTGGTTTATAATTAGTTATAATTTCGCTAATTCTCTTCTCGTGCCCTGGTTTAGCTACGTCTAGATAGTTCTCTGTATTACGCAATTAGAAACACCTCGTCTGGCACAATATGGATGTCGGCTTTAAGAATGTGTTCACGGACTTTTACTTCAGACGCGAATTTCCTAATGTTTTTATTAGCGCATTTCCTAATTCTTTTACCAAAACAAAAGTGTTATCAAATTTTGGCGCTCCCATCTGCACCTAACTGCTGGCTTTTAACAAGTTCAGATTACTTCCGGTGTCAATGAATCCATGTATAGAATGACCATTTATAGTCAAGAATATATTATCACGAAGAGGACTGCCATCTCCCTGAACGAAGCATGTTCGCCAATTTTCTTCATTTCGTGTAAATGCTGTGCCTGTTTGCTTGCAGTGTCACCAAAATCATTTCAATTTCTTTCATGGTTAACAAATATTGAGTAAAAGTCACACCGTTTTTCTTATTACGTGATGCCAGGATCATATGCAATGTAGCACTATTAACGGCTTGTCCCAATTCTTGCTTTACTTATGCGTTTTTCCATTCCGTATTTCAGTACACAAAAACTATGCATTAAAGACTGAAAGTTCTATATAGGTACATTTGATTGCACAACATAAATGTATATTTCATATACACGTCGTTTTTCTTATAATTGTCACTGTCAACATAACTGTCATTTCCCGTATATAACAATGTTCGTACATTACTACGTTTGTCGTAGATGTATTCTTACAACTTTGAACAAATAAAAGAAGTAAATACTAACGTGCCATCGAAAAAAACATAATTGGTGTAGGCCTTAGGTGTAGGCTATGTCAATGTTTTTGATCGTTGCTTTAGCCACTACTACATAATGACATTTACTATTTGACATTTTATTGTAACCAAAGTTTACAACCTCAAATTAAATGTCAAGGAATAAATGTCATCATGTGCAAGTGGCTAAAGTAACAATCCATTTACATAGCCTACTCTAATTATGATTTTTTTCGATGTGTCTATATTATCACGTCACTAAACGGGCGATTTACAAATAATCGGTTTTATTTTTTTTGTGCAATTCCAGTAACACTAACATTATGCTTTTAGCTATTACCTACATCAGATTATAGTAATCGTTCATAATAACGTGCCATCGAAAAAAACATAATTAGTGTAGGCTATGTAAATGTGTTTGATCGTTGCTTTAGCCATTACCACATTGACATTTATTATATGACATTTTATTGTAACCATAGTTTATAACCTCGAAATGATACTCCAATATAAACAGAAATAAGTAATTCATTTAATATTGACATGATAGTAGGACGATTGACATTTACAGGGAAGACGGCTATCGAAGTCAGTGGTTGTTGAAATGTGTTAATAACAACGATTTATTGTCAAAAACATTATGTTTGCGAAGCACTGCGAATTTTAAAAAGGAAAAAATACCGCGAAAAGATATGAAAGCTAACCTAAAAAGTGCTAAAAATATGAAGCTGTTCGAAAACACAATGATACCATCACGTAAGCAAAATATAATCGTAACGATAATCCGCTTGAAGAAAACTCATGAAAACATTGCAGCTTGTATGCATGACAGTGTAAAATTTTCTTTAGAATATGTTGGCATGTGCCATAGGACAGATTTGTCTGTTGCGCCATTACTGAAATGGACGTTTTTGGATTTTCATCAATAATAGGCTGAATCACTCTAATATTTTCAGCTGTATGTTTAGATGGCCGTCCACTAACAGTTTTTCCACCAACGTCACCGGTCTCCCGGAATAACTGCACAGATCTTGTCAAAACATTGTAAAAACTATTGTAATCAAATACTAATTCAGGATATTCTTCACGAAAGTCGGCCATGCATTCTAGAATTGAATATTGCCACTCGCCATTTACTTTCTCACCTGTACGGAAGTAGCATTCGATCATTTTAGCTTTCTGCTCTGTGTTCAATACCATTTTTTCAATTTAACGTAATTTAATAAACTCAGAAATATTGACACAAACGTTTTCAAATTAAATGTCAAGGAATAAATATCATTATGTGGAAGTGGCTAAAGTAACAATCCATTCACATAGCCTACCCTAATTATGATTTTTTTCGATGTGTCTATATAACATTTATTAGCACCTTAAAAAAAAACGGGATGGCCCCATTAGCTTTCAAATGATGTCACAGTTTGGAATAAGTAACCGTTTTTATCTCGCTAGAGGGCGCTAAAATCAAAAATAACGCAGAGCCAGTGTATTTGCAGAGTAGAGCAACCTGACTGGTGGCCGCCATGATTCCTCCTTCCCGCGCATTGGTTTCTATACGCTTAGTACGGTATAAAATGTTTTCACTTAATTTTTCGGAATTAAAAAAAACAATCATCTTCAAAATTTTATTTTAACATATTACGGATGTACATAAATGTAATAATGTATTAATTTTATGTAAGTTCCTATCTATATCAAAAAAATGCCTAAAGTTAAATTTTCTCTATCGCAACTCTCATTCCAATACTTTGGCTTCCACATTTTGAAGATTCTTGCGTTAGTTTATTCAGTTCCTCTGAACGGTTTCTGAACAGAAACTATAGACTACTTCTAAAATAAACCGTAACAATTTTTTGAAATATATCGTGGCATTTGGAAAGACTATTGGTAGAATTAATATTTATAAATAAATAAATAAGTTAAACATTTCAGTGTCAATGTTCCATCTACTACTTTATTACATTCTTTTCTGAACACAATTTCTGTATTTTTAATAGTATCGAAAATACATTTTGATGGATACACCAATGAATTTTGTTTATAACATTAAAGATCGACCAATTGTTTAAAGTCTTTAATTGAATCCCCATCAGCATTATTTGTTGTAACTGAAGATAAACAATTATTACAAATTTTAAAATTATGTTTAATTTCGAATAGAACTGACCATAACAGATGGAGAAATCAACGCATCATCATCTGCATCTCTTTATTATGACTTATTGCTAATTTGGTGCACCGACAATTCATTATGCAAAACCATTTATGCATCATTTCAAATAACTGCTGTTGTATAACATTCTCTGTCTATTTTATTTTTGACAGTATAAAATTTGATAGCCGCTGCAAAATCGCGATTAATTAAAGCTAAGGCATAACCTACTTTTATTTTATCAAAGTGGCCAGGTTTTATAATGTTTTCTTTAAGTCGATGTGCTATCCTTAAATCAACTTTTGCATCTTGAAATATAACTGCTTTTACATGGTCGAAATTTACTATATTTGATGGCAAATTATATTGTTTTACTACTTCACCTGACAAGTAAATGGTATGACCTTCAGTCAAGTCTCATGTTTTTAAATACATGTGGTGAGTCTGGAACAAAATATAATTTTTGTATTGGTTCAGTGGGATGTGGACACGCGTTCTTTAGTTTGGAATGTCTGGAGCAATTTATTCCATTTAAACGTCACAATGCTTGATTTGCAGGACCCATGTCAGATATTACCGCACAGATATTTATACCAATTTCACCTTGTAATTATTTCGACAACAATTTTATTAGCTTCACTTGCATCATAGGAATTTCCTGTAAAGTCAAAGGCAATTGTTTGTTTCCATCGTATATAGTTAAACCAGCAAGCATAAAAACTAAAGCATGCCTCGCTAGGTTATTTTCTGAAGCCGTTCCTCCTGAAGCAGGTCTACCTGTAATCTGGAACCTGTTGAAGACTAAATGTTATGTTTTTGGCAATCAGTACATACCCATTCTCCTGTAGTGTTGTCCTATTCAAGTCCAGACTTAATAGCCATTTCACCCAATAGTAGAAGAACATATGGCTTTCTTCAAGTTTCATGCATTCAACTTTCACTTTCAACAAAGTAAGTAAGCTTAAACTGAAACACTTCTATTCGCTTCTGTAGAGTTCGAATGCACGGCAATGGAGAATTTTGCTTCCGTATTTCTTCATAACCTGTCGTCCCACATGACAAATATAATTTTAGAGACTTTTTTATTGTCAGTTTCAAATTTGTACCAACCATCAACCCCTTTTTAAAAAATTGAATTGATCTTCATTAAAGACGGTTCAACTTGTTTTTTTAACTAATTAATTTTCCATTCGGTAAATTGTTTGTCGGGAAATTTTCCTTTCGGGGAACTGTCTTGTCGGGGAATTGTTTATCGGTGAATTGTAGTCGAGAAATTTTCCGTCGGTGAATTGTTTTCTGGGAATTTTCCGGTTCTCTTTTCAACTTCCTCATTCAATTTCCATACTCTTTTTTGCGTTGCATTTAATTTCCGCTTCAATTCTAAGGCATATGAATTTGATTCTTCTTGTTTGGGAGAACCTACAGGCCTATCTTCCTGTTTATCTAATACATTTGAATCCTCCACTATGTTTGCCGGTGAGGCTTCAACTTCTGAATCTTTTGACATATTTACATTTATTGTAAAAAGTAAATACCGTACTCAAATTACATACTTTTCGTTCCTCTGCTGCATCTTGCATGTGGTGGTTTTATATGTTTTGGAGCCTTTTTATGAGAAAATATTGTTGGGAGGGCATTCCAACGCAATGGTTTCTTTTGATCCATTCGATTATTTTCGAATTGATCAATTTCAAAATGCTTCTACAATACTGTACTGTTTCATTGCTATTAAAAGTGAATAACCAACAAAGGAAAAGCTAGCCAAAATAAAATTCTAACCTCACAAACATAAGCACGGTTGGGAAGACGATGTTTCCGATTGATATTGTTTATCCACTGCTTTCTTCTCATTTGAATTTTTGGTCCGCGAGGCAGTAAAAATAGTCTTGTACCTTTTTCCGATCTCTCGGAACAATTAACAGCACAGCAACACGGCATTTTATTAAAAAATTGCACTTCCTTGCGCACTACGCGCATGGAGTGGCAGGGCTGGTATGGTCGGCACGGCGGCATTTGTCCCGTCAAAAGAATGCGCTACTTTGTAAATACACTGGCTCTGAAATACCGCAACCATCAATCATTCTCCTGAATTCTTCATATAATTTCCTTTTCTATGATGTATCACACTAGTGCTGTCCCTATTTAAATTGTAATAGTTAAAGTGATGGAAGAGAAAGGAAGGACGTATGACAGTTGTGGGCATAATGGAAAGGTGTCCTCTTTAAATTAAAAATCGACCTGTTTTTGCGTTTTCTCCTTCGAGCTATTCAATCTGTTTCGTTTTCGGTGCCGCGCGTGTATATTATTATAACAAATTTATATACTAATAATTAGCTAATATAATAAATAGTAAATAGTTTTATATAGTATAACTATTTTACTATATGTTTTAGGTAGGTATTTATTATGACGTAAAACGTATTATAATTACATGCGGTTACGTTATATCCTGATATTAGTGCCAGCACTGGCATCAAAATAAACAAAGTATTTATGTTATAACTTACAGTCTGTAGTTGTAACAGATTCACTACCCAAGGCCATCCGTTTAAGCTGAAAATATTATTTTGATTTAATTACTGCTATTAATTTAATTATATACATGTTTATTTAGTGTTTAGAACTTCTGATTATTTGTAAATGTGGATATTATGAGTTTTATAATATGCAAAATATTTAAGTAATATTTCAGACAACAAAGTTAAACTTGAATAAATAGTACAAAAAATCAGGTTAAAGCAAATACGTTTGCGCAACTCAACTGATTAGAAACTAATAAAAATGATTCAATTTTAATGTCGCAGTAATTGACTGGTTTTAAATGAATATGCAACACACTCTGCATGTATTTGAAAATAAGGCATTAACATAAAATAATTAAAATAATCGTAATATTATATTGTACCTCTCACACTTTTATTTCAAAATATGAGTTAACACATCACATGATTAGTTTTTAATCGAACTAAGCTGTTAACTGGTGTATAAAACACCACACATTTTTTATTTCTATTGGAAACAAAGTATTCAAAATAGTTGGATGATAAATCAATAATAACATTTTGTGCGTTAATTTTATAAATATAATTTAAAAGTAGATAGTCAGAAAAGACAACAATTTTGTATCACATTCGTTTTCCAACAAAGGCTTTGAAATTGCAATTACGTAAAAACAGGTAATTAAATGTCAACAATAGAATTGTTTTCGTTAAATCAGCAAGTTCATTCTGTTATGCAAACCATATTATTTTATTATAATTAATAAACACAAGCTATGAAAACAAATGATAGAAGAAAACTTATGTGTTATAGAGTTCTGCTTTTTTATAGTTCGTTTGTTTACTTATCTTATAAATCAATTTTATCCTACGTTTACCCCACCGATTCACATTGAAGTATCTAAGTATCTACTCAAACAGAAAGTTCAACAACCTAATACAATCTTTTATTCTTCGTTCAAGAATTCGACTTTTGATTGAATTAAAAAAAATGGATGCAGTGTTAAGCATTTAAAATACACAACGGTTGATAATAATTAATTAATCATTCTTCTCACATTGTGTTCGATCGATGTTTTCTTCATTCATGGATAAAATAAAAAAATCGAAAAACCTTTAAATTTCCTTGTTTATCACTTTACTAACGTTGCTAACTAACTCGTTGCAATAAAATTTACCACATATGTATAATACCTATATCAATGTTTCTAGTTTCCATCATTGACTGTTAGTCCACCGTCTCGTCTTCGTTGAGTGTGATTTCCTTCATACATCAACTAATTTTTAACGTAGTGTAATTTGTGTTCCATGAAAAAGTAAACGAAAAATCTAATTAATTCAGGACATTTTGAAATTCTGTGTACAGCAGATCAAATATATGTATATTTGGATTGTATTTGTGCTAGCTACAACTCTTGAACACAATCCCACAGAATTTTTATGGCACAGAATATAGCATGTTACCATATCATTTTTTTCTTCATTGCTAAATCGCTCCCCCTCGATGTTTAAAAGTAAATTATATCGTATGAACAATTCAGTAAAGCAGCGTGGAGCAAACAACAAACAACAATTTTAACAATAAATAACAGCGAACAACAAAAATAATAAAGAAGAATAAAAACAATAAAAACAACACACAAAAACGTTTCTTTGGAAGAAGTAAAATGCAGGTTAGAAGTATAACCGTCAAAATCGTTGTAAAATAAATGGTCTTCCAGCGCCTATCCATAATACACTATCGAACCTATACTACCTGTCATACTGCGTTATTATTACCAGGCCTACTATAAAATAATCTATAAATAAATAAATTTACAAAGTATGTATAATGTGTGATACATCGTTGAATTCGTAACGAAAAATGCCATCAGATACAGGGTGTACTTTTTCCTCCGTCCATATAAAAAAGAAGTTGATGAAAACGAAACGCTCGACAAAAAATATAAAAATACAGTCTTGTAGTGCTATGAAAGTGCCAATTAAGAACTTTTATTTGTTTTACGATAACTTGTAAAATAAAGTCAGAATTTTTTTTTTTTAATGTGGTGGGTGCTTAGTTGCAGTGACTCCGTAAACTGTATCGCTTGTCTGGCTATCACTGCAACTCTCGCGGTGTAGTTTTTGTGTGTGTATGTTGTGTTCAATTGGCTTTGTGACAGCATCATATCGCTTTTTATGATGCCGCGCTGTTAATCACTTTGCTCCCAACAGCGAATGGCAAGTCGATCCGGGATTAAACTCTCTGAATGTGACCGTCCCTCCACAGAATTGAACCCCGGCACCTATCGTTCTCTCACAACAATAGTCAGCCGCCTAACCACTGCGGCCATCGACCCGCATAAAAACGAATATTGAAGAAAACAGGTTTTCCGAACGAAACAGCTTAATTGAATTAAATAAACGCCACGTAAAAGGTCACTAAAATGCGCAACTTTTCGCCAATTTAAGCAACTTTATATCTTTTACCCTTCTCGAGATTCCCATGCAGTTCATTCTTATCTTGGACACAGTGTATATTGTTATTAATAATTACAATAGCAGTATCATCCGAAAACGTTCCAATGTTGCTATCAAGTTTTAAAAAAGCATAGATATAGCAAAATTAAGCAAACGAGTTAGCTTTGCTGTACTTTGTTTGGAAGCTGTTTTAAAATATTTTTCTATTAATTAAATCTGATCCAGAAGCTTTCTTGGCTATTAATTTAATTTCTGGTTTCACTTTTTTGGTAGATGCGGGTAGTATTGATGTTTCTATGCTATTGTTTCTTCCTGGTAATCTGTAAGATACTTTCTAGTCAGTGTCGTACGGTTGAAAGTTGACTTCTAGATATTATGCAAATGCATGAACTTTTTGTTCGTTGCTTTTCGCCTACAATCCGTCTTGTTTGTTTAGTGGTATTTGAGCAATTGACTTAGAGTGCGACCAAGTGAACCTGACCCCTCAAGCAGCACCATCGATTTGTCGTGTACATTCCCAAACAAAAACTTAGCGCGCCAAAATTTAAATGTGATATCATCTTATGTGAATATATAAATAAATAGTATAATTCTCACAATCTAAAGAAAACAACATAAACTATCACCATTTATTCAAGTAAAGGAATGTTATATAAAAATATTCAATATTTATTTATTTAATTATGTGAGGTGAATAGGACATTGTACATATATTACAAAAGAACAATAAATGTAGATATTAAAAAAGAAATTTGAAAGAACAGTATACAAAATTGTAATGTAAAAGTTACTTGGCCATTCTTCATTTTGCACAATATACACTAGTATTAAACATTATAATTATAGTTCATCGTCAGAGTCCAACCAGTCCGTATCTGACTCCGAATCTGAATCATTTAATATAATTATAAATTCTTCTTGTATACCCATTAGCTTGTCACTATGGATGTATTGGTTTTGTATTTTCCATTCTTGTTTGCATTCTGCTTGCCACTATTCTGGAGTAATTTCAGCCACCGCCTGCCTAGTTGAGGCTTCCACATTACAACTACCATCAACATTCTTTGAGGCTACCTTTCTCTTCGCCATGTTCCAAATCATCTCTATCGGATTAAGGTCACAGTGATATGGAGGTAATCTTAATACGGAATGACCTAAACTTGCTGCGTAATTGTCAATCTCATATTCCGGCTGTGGTTTATTACGTCTAACAATTTCAAGTAACTTACATTTTAACATGTCTGGATATGCGGTATATTTTTCAACAAAAGCCAGGATATAATAACTGTTTTTCTAGATGCAGAGGTTGGTGTCCTATTAATTTGTACAATATGGTATGGTGCATTGTCCATAACTATAATGGAATTGTCTGGCATATTGGGTATCAACTGTGTTTTGAACTATTTCGAGAAATTGTCGTAGTTCATTTCATCATGGTAATCTTCTTCGCTTTTCGTCTTTGATTTACGTTTAGCCATCATAAAGATAAACTAGAAAATATTAGCAACATAGACATGTACTACAAAATTGAGGTTATAATATTATTTACCTTGAATTCACAATACAAAATGTAGTAGTTTAAAAAAAACTTTTTAAATAATCAAAGGACGGAAGTAAATGATGAAATTGAAGAAAAAATGCAGCAATAAATGAAAATATAAAATTGACAAACAAGAAAACTATCAACACTTAGAAGGAGACTGTACCGAGCTGTCAAACACTGAAAGTATAGGTTAGGGGGATGCGATGTAAGAGGTTGGCAAGTTAGTTCGCATATTTTCCGCGGGCCAGATTAACTTGGTTGCGCTCTAGTTCAAAGAATGAGCCTATAATTTCTGCTAAACTAAATCTACCATCTCTTTCTGATTTATCTTTTCAGCTATTAAGTTTTTGTTTGCAATGTACTTCCAGCCTTTTTACCATCAGCTTTTTGTTTCTACCGGTCGTTTTGAGAAATAGGATAAATATCGCTGGCAAGGGGTTAGAGGTACGAAAATTCGCTAAGTGAGATTGCGTATGAGTATGAGTCTATCACAGTCTAGTCTATAGCGCTGCGATATACTCATACGCGACCCCACTTCTTAGCGAATTTTCGTACTTTTTACTCCTTCCCGGCGTTATTTATCCTATTTCTCAAAACGACCGGTATATAGAGATCTCTTCAGGTTTCTTACTAGCTTAATAAGTAATTTTTATTCTGTATATGTACCTACCGAAATCGAGCTACTATCTTTTAAATGGCTTTCTCACTCAATGTCAGTGTTATTGATGGGTGATCAGAACTAATAAAACAAATTCGTTATCTACTTCAATGTATCCTAATGAGTAATAAAGGAGTTGCTGTTAGGTTGTTTGTTATTGTAGGTGAGCTAATAAGTTAGTTTACCCCATAAATGTACTTCGTAATTTTGTATCTTTAATTGTTTACAGTAATGCTTTTCCTCTTTTAGCTGTCCAGATAAGATCCTCAGACCAAGTTATTTGCTTGGAAATCTTCTCTAAGAATAAATTTTATCGTGAACTTATTTACCTCATTCAAATGAATAAACTTGCCTTTTTAAATTATATCTTGGGGATGAGTATTATAATGTATCTATCATTTAGCCCTTTGCTGGATTGATTTTGACTGGATTTAGTTGATATTCTTCTAGCTGTAACTCGTAATCTTTAACTTGCTGAACATTTTGTTTGTTAAGCACATCACTGCCACCTCTATCTGTATGATGCAAACGAAGAATCTGATAGCAGTGGTAACGTCTGAATTTGAAATGCTCTTCTAGGAAAATGTGGCTTAGAAATGATGTCTAGTTTATTATTATATACTGATCGACTTTTCAAGTTTATCCACTGTTTGTTATCATTTTCGTTTCTTGATCTTATTGTTCTAATGTTTCTAAAATTACTAAGAATTTTCGATTAATATTGCTAAGTTCATTCTTCCTGTTCATTTATTTTATCAGCATGCATTTGTCTTCTTTGTAGGTTTGCTTCTTTAATGATAGAGTCTATGTTTTGGACTGCGTGGCGTTTTTATAGATATTAGTAATACTGTTATTCATTTATTTCTTTTATGTTTCAGTAGTTAGCCGGATGTAAGTTATCGTATCTATTATTTTGGTGCATCACTTCGTTTTTATGCCGCATGCGATTCTTAAATTTGGTCCTGCATACACGTATTAAGACTTTCTATGAGTTCTTTTGCAATTTTGTCATCATCACACCTTTCTGGAAGCGTTTAGATGTTGGATCTGACTTTTTTGTTTCTTTTTATATGAGATCTTGGTTGAATTTTTAAAAATAAAAAAGAAGGCGTGGACTACTTTGCGAAAACACCCTGTACATTCTACACAGTATGATGCCAGAAATCTAGATTTCGCACTCACTCTTTATTTAGTGAAAATGTTGACAAAAAATAAAATAGTGCAATTTATGCAAACGTATAACTTATTAAATGACTCGCGTCGCTTAATCATTACCAAAGGAGATAATAATCAATCATGTATTATACCGACTATAATCGAGATATCATTTCTTATAATTTAATTATACACACACGTTCATTCACACCAACACACTTGACTTCATTAAAGATGTAGGTACTTACAATACCTTAAACTATCATTGGTACTGCTAATCGATCATCATTGCCTTTCTATTGTAGCCGATCATCCAGTTGACAATGAACTGCGGTGTATACTGATTATATCTACCGATAACAACAGTTTCTCCTGATAATATAGCAACTTATATGAAGACCAAATTATTTTTGGTGGTAACAGAACTTCATCGAACAATACAGGAATATGCACTCCAACTATGTTGCCTCTACTTAAATGTAAAATGATTTTATTCTTAAAATTGCAATTAAGCATGACTTTAATGTAAATGCCAATGTGTGTTTTGAAATTACTCTTTTTTTTGCTTACACTTTCAAGCTTGTAAAAAATCACACAAAGAACTTTATTTCGTTGTCCTAGTAAGAGCAATGCACATGAAGTCAACTGCGCATTAATTTCCTTTCGGTGAAGTATATCTACTTCTTCTTTTCAAAAGCATACAATTAAATTTATAAAGATTAAGGAAGTAATCACTGTACTTAGGAAAGGAAAGACTATTAAGTTTATTTTCCTTTAGGATAAATTTCGCTCTATAGCATATTCTTTGGTTTTAATCGGTGTAACATGATTCCTGTGGACCGTATTAACAACAAAAACAGACCATCAGATTTGTCGATCATGCATTGGAGATTCATGTGTGCGCTTAACATTGACATAGAAAAGAAATTTTATACTGAGCGCCTATTCGAATTTCGTGTTGCGTGTGGCATTGAAAACAAGTTGCGGTTTAGGAAGGTGTGTGACGAAAGCGGTGAAATTGATATCTTGCCACGTGACACATACAGAAATAAAAACTACACGTTTAAATAGTATTGTTACATTATATTTATTCCATAAATTAAATTATTTGCATTATATCAGACATAAATATTTTTGCAATGTTATATATCAATCTTACATACATATTGTGTACGTTCACTGTGCTTGTAGTTTACAGTGTAAATGATCGATACGATTGCTACATCTATAGTTTGCAGAAAATGTATACTTCCTAACAAACAAACTGGTAGACTTGGCGCACGTGCCCAAAATTTTACAACACATGTATTGATAATTCTAATATGTATCGGTAATGGAAAATTAAAAAATTACAACAAAACATGTAAGGCAACCGATTTTTCCAGAGTGATTGTTGTTATCTGTATTACGTACTGCAATGGTTTATTTGGTGGGAGGGATTTTTATTCTACAAATGTAATTTTTATTAATGTTGTGAATATATCTTTATTTGATAATATAAATCAAAGTAATTGTTTTTAACAATCACGGATATTTGGTGTAAAGCCTATTTTACCACAAATACATTCACTAATTTAATTACGTTATGCTAAGATAAAAAAGATTGAGCTTCAGAATTTCCAAATTTGTAATAATTTAGTTCTCTATTTTGATGTTACGGTAATTCAGCGAGTCATTCATACATTTATTGTACACACGTGCAGTACCTAACATATGTAGCTACTCTATTTATATGTATATATTAAGAACTTTTTTTTTAATTTATTTTCTGGATAATATCTTTCTTCAGGGGTACAGATTCTTAGGAAAGATTATATCTCTTTCTGAATCATATTTTTTCATTTAAGAACAACTTCTGACCCTTTGTCTGGTAACCCTAACTCCTCTAAAGGTAACAGTTACTATTGTAGGAGAGAATCGTTTCTTTTTAAAATAATATTAACACTTTTAAGGATAAAGCTTAGATACTACTGCAAGTACACGGGTACTATCACTTCTAAGTGGGGTACTTAGACTTTTTATTCTAGCTAATATACGTTAATTGTGGGTAGTGCCGTGTAGTGCAGTGAAAACGTGAAATGTTTAATTAACTAACGTTTTAAACGTATAGTTGAAACGTTTAATACAATAATTTACGATGTCTTAGATAATGGGCGATATCAAACGGTTTTTATCCGTTTTGCACATTGATAATAAAACATTGTATAAATTATTCAAAATAATTTACGTTTAAGAGGCGGTCATTTTGCCGATAATCGAACGTTTAGTATTTACCGTATATTTCATTCAGTTCTTGAATAAACATATACGTTTATCCAACGTAAGTGTGTTACGTAGAGATAAAAAGAAACATAGTCCATTCATAATAATATTACAGTCAAAGTTTTTAGTTTAGTGAAAAACTTTAATTGTGGGTGAAAAAGACGTAATTTCATAAAGAAATTTAGCTAATAATATTTATGTTAAAACCAATATAATAGGCCGCTCATGGTATATTGTTGTGTTTTTTTTTGGTTTTTATATTGTGGCATTTCTCGAAATTTTTCAAAAATAGTTATTTACGACACAAGTGTTAAAAGCGCGATTTTATTTCACGAGTTAAAAGTTATAATCACATACATATTATATATACGAGTGAAATAAAATAGCATTTTTAACACGTGTATCGTACATTATTTTTTATACAACTGTTTATGTTTAATTAAATGATTTAGCATTTTTAAAAAATTTTTTGACATTTTATCACAAAAATAAAATGTGTCACAAGTCCATCACAAATCAGAGGTACCAGTCATGGTAACGCACTGGTATTTGAGAATTAGAAATGTCAAGAAAGTTTTGTTGACGTTTTTTACAAACGTTTATATTCCTATTAAAATAATAAAACTGGATTTTAATGAGATTGATTCAAACTATTGATCATGCCCAATAAATCCATATTACATACCTAGTAATTGATGTAATGCTATACATACAGTTGTAATCACGAAAGATGATCTTTGCGTCATCAATTAGATTTGTGATTTGTATGAATCAAATCAGTACTTCGGCGTCATGTTAAATACTGTAAATATCAAAATGAATATGGCAGCTATGACATGTTTGGGTTAAGTGCGTGTGGATTTATTGACAGGCCGTAAAAATTTAAAACAAATTGTTGCAATTGTACCTACCGTAATGCTCTACTATGTATTGCCATTATAGTTAAAAAAATACTTCAAAAAATTGTTAAACAAATACGTATTTAGGAGGACGAAATCAATGACAGTTCCATCAAACGTCTACGGACGGAGGTGCATTGTCAAATGTATGTCAAATTTTTAAGTAAAGAAGCGGAAATATAGACACATCGAAAAAAATCATAATTAGAGTAGGCTATGTGAATGGATTGTTACTTTAGCCACTTTCACATAATGACATTTCTTCCTGGAGATTTAATTTGAGGTTATAAACTTTGGAATGCTTTGGTTACAATAAAATGTCAAATAATACATGTCATTATGTGGTAGTGGCTAAAGCAACGATCAAAAACATTTACATAGCCTACACCAATTATGTTTTTTTTTCGATGGCACGTTATAAGCGCAGACAACGAACTAATCTCGTCTTTGTCTTATTCAAGTGAATTGCACGAGCCGTACGCCTGTGCTAGGTAAAGTTTCAAAATACAATCTGGCGGCTGTCCTTGCATACAAATAGTACATGGACATGAAAATTATTCTTTGTATGTCGTTGATTGAGTTCTATGTAAGTGACGCAGGGATCATCTTTTGTGATTACAACTATATATATATCAATATTTACAAATAATAAAGTAATTGTCACTAGTTGGTGTTATAAACATTGTCGCACTAGTGTTAAAAGTATTTTTAACACGCTTATGTCATAAAACTCAATTTTTAATCTGGTTAGCTTGCGTTAAAAGTGTCACTTTTACAGGCAGTTGTATAATAGTATATTAAGAGGCCCGACTACCGTTTGACAATTGGCAATGTTGCCAGAGTTAAATATTTTCATAATATGATGTTTTTATAATTTATTTAAAACGCATTTAAAAAACGGGGTTCATACACACATGTGTAGACGTATTTTGAATGCTCATAGCAAATTCCAGTAACGAAATCTAAAAATTAATAGAGTAATCTCGATTCCCGTGTCAAGGTAACGGGAAAAGAGATTGTGAAGTTAATACCGAATATTAATAGACAAAATTGTATATGTAGATGTAAAACATGTGTAGAAATATGTGTATGAAGCCCAATTTTCAAATTATATTGAAATAAAATCAAGCAAACGATTTATAGGATTATGTAGATATGGCACCGCTGTAAAATAATCAGTTGGTAGACGACCCTCTTAAAATACAAGTTTCATAAGACACGATTTTTGCGCACGCGTTCAATTTTAGAAAACGAGCCGCTAGGCGAACAAGTGCGCAAAAATGGCTTATGAAACATATATTTTATATGTTTTTTTTTCTATTTCGGTTATTGAAAGTTCAAAAATGATTAAAATAAGAGACATGTTTTGTATGACAGGTATTGTTTGACATTTAAAATTAGCGTGCGATAAAGTAATACTTTATGCAACCAAAACGGGTGTCGTAAAGTGAACTTTATAAGTACGGGAATAGAAAAAAAAATTTTTTTTTATAAAGAAATATAATGAAATGTATTATGTATACATTAATTTTGATGAGTTAGTAATAACATTTACATAAGTGTGCTTTTGTTTACATTTGGAGGTGATCTGTACAGGTATTGGGATATTTCTTTTTCTAAATGATTTACAAAAACAAGTTACTAAGCGTAATATTCGACATCGTAATCGATTAAGTTTGCCCTCCGATCACATGCAATGTTCTAGTCTATCTTGGCAAATGGGCAAGTTTGTCGTTTGTGGCTGGTAGGTTAGAAATAAACTTTAATAGATACATATAACAATGTAGATGCAAATATTTTTTGTGTTTTCTTCATATCAAAATACATTTTTTTTAAACAATTTTGTGGTGTTGATATTGAAACCTATAACCGTTAAAATAAATTAAAATTATCTCTTTTATACGTATTCTATTATTTCTATTATACGTATCTAGAGTTTAAGTTTTCTAGTTTGAAAAACTTCGTTGATACAAAGTTAAATTTATTGTCAACGGATATTACGAGAATAAGTATAAATACAGTAAGTAACTGGTTGTCTTTTATACCCCAATATTTAATTTCTAATACAAAACTAATAGTTCTGATTTTTATAACTCAAACTATAAGCAAAATTGCTTATTTTCGTTTATTATAAAAATTCTAAGTCTGAAAATAAAACAGATTAATAGTCGATGTCGTGATCGTTCTAATTTTATTTGTAAAAATGGTGTCATTGCTCTATTTCGTAATTTATGTTGGCAATTTGCGGAATCTTCTTTATCTCGTTAAAAAGTGAGAGGCTATATTTTTATTAGCTTTTTTGCTTTAAATGCCGATAAAACAACTTCTCAAATAGATGTCAAATAAACAACATATTTCTTGGTATTAATGCCTTAAATACTCTAATCGATGCAAATGTATAACTTTTCATTGATTGTGGTTTCAATATATTGATTGAGTCCGTTATTAAATATATGAACACATTTTTTTTGACTTTTTAAGATTTTGATATGCTTATTCATGGACTTGTTTTGATATGAAATAAATATATCTAATATACTTACATATACAGTGAGCTTAATACAAGGCTGTACATGCTTTAGATTAATTACAGCTAACTTTTTTCTGAAAACCATAGTTACGTCACTTACATAAACATAATTTCTGTAACTTCTGTCAGTATTTAAACGTTAAATTTGTTTGTAGAGCCTTTTAATTATTCACAATGTACACAACAGAGGAAAAAATTGAATTTTATACGTGGTATGTCGAAGGATCATCGTTACGCGAAGTTGCAGCTCTGTTTAGTGTCCAGTATCCAAATAGACCTATTCCTAGTCATTCAACCATAGCAAATGCAATTAATAAATTGAAAACTTCTGGTTGTATCAATACTATCCACAATAAAAAACGATCTACAAGACCAAGAGTAATAACAGAAGATTTGGAATTAAATGTTGTGGCTTATGTGGAACACGACAAATGCGCAACATCTAGAAAAATTGCTTCGGAAATGGGCATAAGCCAAGGAACCGTTTTAAAGATTTTGAAGAAGCACAAGTATAAGTCATTTAAGTTCCAAATGCATCAAGAATTAAGGCCACATGATTATGAAGAACGAATACGCTTTTGCGAACATTTATTTCACAAAATAAATACTGACAACGATTTTCTCAAAAGAATTCTCTTCACTGACGAAGCGACATTTATTAAACACGGGGAACCTAATCGCCAAAACTGTAGGTACTGGTCGAAGGAAAATTTACATTTGTACAACGTAACGAGAACGCAATATCCAGAAAAAGTAAATGTTTGGGCAGGAATCATTAATAATAGTATTATAGGCCCATTTTTTATCGATGGTAACCTAAATGCAGAAAAATATTGTCAATTACTACGGAATAGAATTATTCCAGCATTAAATGATCAAAATTTAGAGCAAATCTGGTATCAATGCGATGGCGCACCGCCTCATTATTCGAGGAATGTTATCCAAATTTTAAATGAAAGATTTCCTAATCGATGGATCGGACGAGGGGGACCAACTAGTTGGCCACCAAGGTCTCCAGACTTAAATCCATTGGATTTCTTTTACTGGGGAAGGCTGAAATCTTCAGTCTACAACAACGTTCCTCTAGGCAGCATTGAAGAGCTCAAAAATAGAATTCAGAGGGCTTCTCGGGAAATTACCCTTCAACAAATAAGCAACGTTTTAAATGAATTTTATAATAGATTAGGCTACTGTTTGGCTGTTAACGGCAATATTTTTGAACATCTTGCGTAGAATTAGTAAAAGTTTTATTTTAATATTTTTTGAAGAAATGTATTTTAATGTCATTATGTAGGTATGTTATGTATGTGGTGTGTTTTGAAAAACATTTAAGATGTACTAAATCTGTTATAAATTAAAACACAAAATAAGTTAAACTAGCGTGTTTTTCGTATGTACAATTTTAAATTATTCACTGTGCTAAAAAAATATTTTTTCTGTAAGTAACCATAACAACAGTTACTAAATTGACAATGTACGATTTTAAATTATTCAGTAACTTCGTATAGCATACCATACACCTGTAATATGCACATCTATTGAATGGTCTCCATAACAACGTCGGTTAGAGTATGTACAGCGTTATGTTAAGCTCACTGTATACTAAATATACTAAAAAGTCAAAAATAGTATATTATTTTATACGGAGGAAAAGTGATACTTTTCATGGCGCGCTCGTGTTTGTTTGGCTGCTAATAGAGAGCAAGTCATGAAAAGTAACTTTTCCTCCACATAAAATATGCTATTTTTCTTCAAACGTCGGTAAATTTATGCAAAAGTATCTATTTTTAATTGAAGATAAGCAGGTTTGGTAGGATGTTTGGACATTTAGACCGATGATTTTTACGAGTTGTTTCTATAGTAACTCATCATAAAACTGTCAAGTGGACATTGCTAACATTGAAATTATGTGTTTGTACGTTGCTATAATAGCACTTTTCCCTCCAGCGGCGGAAAAGTGAAAAGTAAACCTCCCTCCGGCGATGGAGAAGTGACACTTTGCGGCCGACTACTCAGTCGAAAAATGTCAGTTTTATTGACGTTTGAAGAAAAAAAGTTTTATTAATCACAGATGACATTAAATAATAGTAATTATATACCAAGGGAGAGAAGACATTTTTCTCAGCCGAGTAGCATTATTATTGAATAAATCATAATTTTATTATTGTCAATTGTTTTTATTTACTAGTAGGAGATAATTTTTATTATTGACTACTAGGAGAGAAATTCATCTTCTCGGCCCGAAAACATACCAAATAATGACATTTTCTAACGCTAGTAGTGGAAAAAAAGCTTTTATGACTTTTATATCAAACTTGTACAGTAGCAGCTGGTAATTTCAACTTTAGTAGGGAGTAGCTACACATTTTGTTTTCCTACGAATCCAGATTCAAAATCTGCGTGGTGACGCGCAAATTTTGGTTCATCAGAGACGTGATGAGGGTCAACTCGAGGAGTGCATCCAACCACGCCATATCCATCGCCAGTAGGGCATTATAGTATGGGGTGCGATTACACATGTTGGATGTATAATTCTGTTGCGTATACAGCAGACGATGACCGGCCACCCATACGTAGATGAGGTGTTACAGCCTGTTGTGCGTTCGGCGGCGCCTACATCTGTTATACATGACGTCAATGCCCAACCTCACGTAGCGCGCACTATACAGACCTTTGTGGAAGAGCACCACATACAAATGCTCCCATGGCCGGGCTCGTCTCCGTCTCTACGCCACTTTCCGTGTGAGGGTAAGTTATGCGACTTTAGTACTGCTTCCATACCAAATTTTGTTGCGTTAGAATCACAAATTCAAACTATACAGAGTGTGCTCGTCACTTTTTGCAAACAGTATAGCAGACTCCGGAGTTGGTGAGATATTGTTAGGGTGGTCAGATTTAATAGCTTTGTTCGCGGACGGCATTCTGAACGTATTCGGGGATGAAAGACCTGCGCACTACAAATATGATCGTTCGCGGTAACAGAATTTTCTCACCGGTGCAAAATATTCTTTGTTCGCGCAATCCATTTTACAAATTCCGAAGTAGTCCGTCACATGTTCTGTAGATCCTGAATCAAGGGCAAGAATTTTATATCCTACGCATGCGCTCTAAATTTTGATGTGAAAATACGCTATGTTCTTGCTTTCTTGCTATGGTTAGCAGAGTTAAGTTGGAAACAAATTGGTTAAAATTGTTATTAAAGTAAAAACGTACGATATAAAGGAAAGTTTTTTATGTATCGAAATACACATGTTATGTTTGTATGAGCTTTAAATCAATTCTAATTGAGTCAAAATTTAGATGTCTGAATATTTCACATCAAGTGATGATAAATTAGAAGAACTTCAGATATTAAAGGTTCCAAAAACCACCAATTTTTTTGAAGAAATTGTACCGCAAGTCTCAGATCTACATTATTTTGAACATTTTCCGCAAAATACACATATCAGTACACCAACAGAATCCATTTATAAGTCACCAAGGTTAACTTGGAGTATGTCAAAATTTAATTTGTTACAGTGCTGGCAACGTTAACTAATGAATATAACAGAAACTCGTTCGAGTAGTGTTCGCGGATGAGAAAATTCCCTCTCGTGTTCCAAGAGTCGCATGCGCAATACAAAAGTACTGAACATCTTCCAAGTATATTCTGTATCTATTCGGGATCTCTTCCGCGAACAAAGCTAATGCTGTGTGTTCATTCTGCCATTTTATATGAGGGACTTTTTAATGTTATCTATGGAAATAATATGCTATCACAAAAATTTTACTATATGACGTTGCTATGATATTTTAGAGTGCCATCTTGAAGTTTGGTTCGAATCGTCTAACATTTATTACTTTTACATTTGTTTAAAGAAGAGAAAATGCGTGATTTGAAATTGAATACAAAAGTATCATGAAAGTTTTATGAAAAGAAGGCAGTAGACCGAAGAAAGAAGACCAAACTGAAGAAATTATCAACAAAGTTGAAGTTTTACTGTTGACTAATGGCCGAGTAAAAGTTTCAGTTATTGCTAGAGAAATAGGAATACGAAAAACGAGTGTTTTCGAAATTCTACATGAAGATTTAGCAATGAGTAAAGTAACGTCATGATGCAATCCTAGGCTGCTCAGTCCCAAACAAAAATTGTGCAGACGACTTTGGGAAGAGAATTTGGGTTTTTTATCTCAAGTTGAAGATTTCTTGAATATAATGGTAACTAGTGATGAAACTAGGGTATACTATTGAGACACTTCTACGAAACAAGAGTCCATGTAATAGGTTCAAGGTTCTCCATAACCTGAGCAGGTAAAACCATCATCTTCTGCGGGATTATTGATGGCCACAGTTTTATAGGATTCTCTTAATTGAGTGTATGCCAAGAGAGACTACAACAACGAGAAATATCGACAAAGGCACAATTAAGAAATTGAACATGGCTATACGCGAAACAGATTCTACAATTTTGCTAAAAAACTCTGCTTCTACACAACAACTGCAGGGTGGATAAGGTACAAGCAGTAATCAATGAATATAGCTTGAATCCATCCTACAAGCCCAACCTCACCCTGCGGTGCCTATTATCTCCTTCCAAAACTCTCAACACTTGCGAGAGCGTAGATTTTTCTCGAATGAAGACTTAGAAAACGCTGTAAGGTCGTATTTTACGGGATTACCAAAACACTTTTTAGGGTATGGCGTTATTAAAGAAACGTTAGAATAAGTCTGTTAGTATTAGTGATTCTTACGTTGAACAATAAAATTTTGTTCGTTTTCTAACTCGTTTCTTTCATAGCTAGGTAGATAACAAAAAAAGAACTTTACTACCCGTTACGTTTATTGAACCTTTATATTATTGCCAAGAGTTATCGTAACACAAATAAGATTCGCACTTTATTGACTTCCACCACTCCGTGTTTATTGATTTTGAATTACCACTAATCTCGTTGTTGTACTTCCCATTACATATATTTCAGCTTACTTGTGTATTTAAATATTTACGCGGAAATTCCTTCTTATCTATTTCAAGATTAACCTCGAGTATAAACCCATTAATAATGTTGACAGTAGTAGTAGTAGGTATATTCAGTTTGAATAAGTCATGATAGCCAATGTTGTAATTAATCATTTTCAGGAGAAAAACATTATCAAAATAATAACAAAAGTCTAGCAGATCACCGTTTATATTTTGGCGTGGTCAATTATGTTTATTCGTACTGTGGAGACCGATGATTGGTGGAAGGGACCGAGGTGTGGACCGGTCGGGACTTGGAGAGGCAGTAAAGAACAGTAAGGAGCGGAGTGATTATCGGGCAAAAATATAATATAATATTGTGTATTTGGTTAAGGTATCCAATAAAGAAATAGTTATTAGTAGTGTTGTCTTGTTGCGTACAGTAGGGTACAACAGTGGCGGCGAGGATGTCTGCATAAACCCAGGTAAGAAAAGAGAGAAGAAAACGTAAAGTTTACTATCGATATCTCTATAGGTACCAACGCTAAGAGCCATAGGAAAAGGGGCTGAGAGCCAGAGAGAATAGGACTAAGAGCCACAAGGAGAAAGGGCAGAGAACCTAAATAACTACAGGGCGGTGTGCTCAAGTACAAAGAACCGGCTTGGAGCACGGATCATAGTAGCTTTGAGTGGAACAAAGAGGCAGATAACCTAAATACAAATATATGTACGCATACTAGTACAAAAGTAAAATACATATATGTATATGTTGTTATGTCAAAAATGAAATCAAAAAAATAAATAAATAATTTTTATATTAAGCACTTTACACATTAATATAAACCCACCATTACCTTAAAATGTGTAATATTGAAAATAAAAATAAGTAACTTCCGACTTCAGGTCCTTCCTTTGAAGTTTTATTTCTTTTTCTTTCTCCTTGTTTGGAATCTTTTCTTCTTGTCCTCTTTTCTTTCTCCTTTTTCCTTTCTCGCTTTTCAATCTTTTCAAATCTTTGCCTTCACCTGTCTCTCTAATTTTCTTCTTTTTCAAACTTTCTATTTTTTTAAATGTTTTTCTTCTTTCCTAAGAACTTATCTTTTATTCGTCTGACTTTTACTTTTTCTTCTTTTCTTAAAAAAAAACCAATTTGTCCTTCTCTTGTTTTTTTCTCTTGACCTCCTTCTCAATTTTTATTATTATTTTCAAAAACCGCGGTAACATGAGTGTGCGTCGTACGTGTAATTTTGACAAATATTTCCTAAATTTATAATGCTTAATATAATATTCTAATTATGAATACCCAAATAACATAACAATGTATATACTTTGCATGATGCGACAATATTGAAAAAGCCTTAACGAGAGCAGAATGGGAGAAGTTGCTACGATGTTTAGAGCTGTACTTAGCATCTGAAGATATAATCGATCAGAAAGAAAAAGAGAAATAAACTTCTCCATCTAGGGGGAAGCCAGTTACAAGAAGTTGCCTATAATATTCCAGGAGCTACTACATCAGCAGAGTCAGAAGAAAATATTGATACTTTCCAAGTACTCGTTGACAAACTTACAGAGTATTTTTCACCGAAACAGAATTCCACGTTTGAAAGGCATACGTTTCGCAACACTAAACCCGGAGATGAAGATACTTTTAATAAATTTCTATTGAAAAACTAGAAATCAAGCGACAAAGTGTTCATTTAGTAAGAATGCGAAAGAAGCGTTAGAGATTAATATTAAAGACAAATTAATTGATAGTTGGGCCACTTTAGAATTAAACCAGAAATTGTTGGACTAGATAGACACGAGCACCTAATCGTGGCTTGCGGGCGCTGTCCGAAGCTGTATCCCCTGGGAAGGTGAGAAGCTGAAACTGGCGAGGGAGGAAGACTTGCCAAAACCCGTCATGGCCATGACTTGGGTCGCTGGCGCTCCCGTGGAACCTGAGAAGTTTCTGCACCGACTCCAGGTGCAGAACCGCAAGCTTAGCACTGGCTCTTGGAGGGTGCTCAGCACCAAGGTTTACCCGAAAGGGCAGCAGGTGGTGTTTGCCATGGATGAGAGCCAGTGGAAAACAATCAAGGAAACCTACGGCGGTACACTGCGTATCCAAGTCTCCCTTGTACAGTTCCGACTTTTGGGACGGAGGGAGAAGGAAGAAGCAGGAACCACTGAGGACGCGGAGATGGAAACTGCCAAGGCAGGACCATCTACACAGCTGTCTCCGGGGCCTGATGGGGATGCAGACACTGCGTGCGGATGCAGGCACTGCGTGTACCACCAGGGACCTCTTGACGGACGCTCAACTGGTGGACGACCTCCTGCGAACTCCGCCAGGCGAAACACACACAGCAGGGCAGGAACATCAACATTCCTGAAACTGCTGCAGATTAACCTCCATCACTGTAAGGCGGCCTCAGCTGCGCAACAAGCTTTTGTGGTAAGTAAAAACATTGATATAGTTCTTATACAAGAACCCTGGATTGCCATGGGTAAAGTAAGCGGCTTAGGGATTAGAGGATGGGCCCTGATACACAGCGACATCCCCAATCCTAGAGCCTGTTTGCTTATTAAAACTAACTTAAATTTTCTGATGCTTAGGGATCACTGTTCTAGGGACCTAGCCGCAGTAAAAATCCAGTGAATGGAGAGTACCGGGGCAAGAAACCTAATTTTGAGGTCTACCTACATCGCGTACGACCAAAAGGGTCCACCTCCTACCCCGGAAGTGAGAGTACTGGCGGCCTATGCGGGAGAGAGTAAGCAGGAATTCCTGCTCGGATGTGATGCCAACACCCTGTGGGGTAGCACAGGCACCAATAAACGAGGTGAGTCACTCTTAAATCACTTCGCTGCAAACGGAATAAGTATACTTAACCGCGGAAATAATCCGACTTTTGAAACGGCTAGCCGTGCGGAGGTCATTGGTATCACCGTCTGTACACTGCGCTGCGCGAAGTGGGTGGTGCAGTGGTATGTGTCGGATGAGCCGTCTCTCTCTGATCACAGGTATGTAAGATTCGATATTGAAATACCACAGGTAAGTCATATGTATATCGTATAAGAATCCTAGGAACTGCAACTGGGACGCTTACCGGAAGCATCTGACAGAGGAACTAGAGCAATGCCCCAAAATGATAAGCACCACTGCCGATATCGAGCTCTTAGCCGACGGCGTGCGGGCTGCTATAAAAACTGCTTACGATGAAAGCTGCACCACTAAAGTCAAAACAACAAACAGGGATACACCATGCTGAGACCAGGGAGCTGTCTGACTTATGGGCGGCCACCAGAAGACTTTACAATAAGGCCAAAAGATCTGGATCGTGGAACGAATATAAAGCGTCTCTGACCTCTCTCTGCGCTTTGAGAAAAGCAAAACGGGACTCGTGGAAAAAATTCTGCCAGGAGCTGGAGAGAGTTCCCGAATGCTCCAGAATTCGTAAAGTTCTCGCCAAAGAAGGACCCTGCAGAATAGGGACACTGAACAAGCCAAACGGCGATAAGGCCGAAACAGAAGAGCAGGTTCTCAAACACCTCCTAGAGGTCACTTTCCTGGCTCTAAGACCATTCATACCCAGACTGGGGGAGAATGTCTGGAACTGAGCTATGCTCAGATACCTAACTTAAGAGCGCGGAAAGAAGACTGGGACCTCGCACGAAAAATAATTCAAGTCTCAAAAATTCGATGGGCCATCGAATCCTGCAAACCCTTCAAATCGACGGGTACGGACGGTATTTTTCCGGCACTTCTACAACAGGGCCTGGAGCCGCTGTCCCCAATTTTATGTACCCTACTAAGGGCTACCTTAGCTATGGGTTACATACCAAATAGCTGGAGACAGGCTCGGGTGGTCTTCATTCCTAAACAGGGCAAGGCGTCCTACAGGGAAACGAAGTCGTACCGGCCCATCAGCCTTACCTCTTTTCTTCTCAAAACTCTAGAGAAGATAATTGACAGACATTTGAGGGACTCCGTATTGGCAAAGCTGCCTCTGAACGAGAACCAATATGCCTATCAACCTGAAAAATCCTGTGAGCAAGCTATTCATGAGTTTGCCCGGCAAGCAGAAATTGCCTTAAGCAACAAAGAAGTCGCGCTGGCCACCTTCCTCGATATAGAGGGAGCCTTTGACAGAGCGTCCTTTCTGTCGATGGGTAGGGAATTGCAAAGACGTGGAGTCGAGCCAACGGTGACAAGGTGGATCGACGCCATGATAAGAAACAGGATGGTTCGTGTCACAGAACCTCTGCATTATAAAGGCGACCGTGGCAGCTGGCTGCCCACAGGGCGGAGTGCTGTCACCCTTGCTGTGGTGCCTGGTGGTGGATGGCCTGCTTTCCGATCTCCGGACGGCGGGCTTCCATGCACAGGGCTATGCCGATGATATCACCATCATGATGTGCGGCAAGTTCGAGGGCGTGATATCCGAAAGGATGCAAGTCACACTTGGACTCGTGGAAAGGTGGTGTAAAAGAGAAGGGTTAACTGTTAATTCTAGAAAAACGATCATGGTTGCGTTCACTCGAAGAAGGAAGCTTCCAGACTTCAGCGTCCGACCATCTTCGGCTCAAAGATACTCGTATCTTCTGAGGTCAAATACCTGGGGGTGACTTTGGACGCCAAATTGACGTACAAACCACACCTGGAACAGGTAAAAAACAAAGCCACGAGGGCCTTTTGGGCCTGCAAAGGAATGCTTGGCAAAACGTGGGGGCTGAAACCTATGATGGTACACTGGCTGTACACGAAAGTTATAGTACCTATAACTTACTCTGGTCTGGTGGCATAAAGCCAGTTTGGGCCATGCGGCCAATGCACTCAGCAAAGTCCAGAGGATTGCCTGTTTAGGCATCACTGGAGCCACGTCCTCGACGCCGACTGCGGCGATGGAGGTGATCCTTGGGCTTGCTCCGCTGCAGCTTGTTATGTGGTCGGAGGCAGTCTTAGGGGCCTACAGAGCAAAATGTAGTGGATGCAGTGGTTTCTCCGGTAGAACAGGAGATCATATCAGCATCTTCACATAGATAGAGCAGACAGTACCACTGTCCATGAGGGCGGACAAGTTTTCGCCCACTTTCAGCTTCAGTGGGGGATACAATGTAAACATCTCCAATAGACAGATTGCCGAAACTCTCGTCCACAAACCGAGACGGGAGGTAGCTCGCTGGTTTGTAGACGCCTCTAAAACGCCTAACGGCAGGGGATTGGAATTTGGAAAGATGGTGAAACCTAGGGTGAAGCTTTCAGCCTAGGGAGCTCCGCGTCCATCTTCCAAGCCGAAGTAATCGCAATTTAGACCTGCGCGGAAGGCATTTTAAATTGCCTGCAGGTTAATGGAGCAGTGGAAATTCTCTCTGACAGTCAGGCTGCCCTTAGAGCACTGCAGGCTGTCAGGTTCGATTCCGAGATAGTGCTACACTGCCATAAGACTCTCGTAAAACTGGCGGAACGTCTCAACACAACGCTAAGATGGGTGCCAGGTCACTCTGGAATCAAAGGTAACAAAATAGCTGACAAATTAGCTAGAGGCGCCAGTGAAACACCACTCGTGGGTCCACAACCTACATGTGGGAACTCCTATGGCAGTATCAAAGCCTTTGTCAGATCTGAACTCGCTGTTAGGCATTGCTCCCACTGGAATGCACTTGCCGGCATGAGACACTGCAAAACTCTCGGGATTCGCTCGTACAAGGAAAAACTGCGCAAGGCAGTTTCTATGAGCAGGGTCAGGCTGAGGTTACTCATAGGAATTTTCCCCTATGCAGAAACTGTGGGAATGTGGAAGAAACTCCAATCCATCTTCTTGCCGCCTGCTCGACAGTGGACAGGGAGAGGCGGAGTTACTTCGGGGTCGGGCGTCTGGACGATCCTGGACTAAGAAAATTAACTTTCGACCAGGTTGCGGACTTTTTCGTCCGAGTGCAACCTGGCTAAGAGGAGCAAAACAGCACGGGGGCACAATAGGTCTCTAGGAACAAACTTAATATTATTAATCGATTCCGGTTCTAAAGCGAACATCATCACGTATGAAGATTGGAAATCTGTGTTACAGAAAAATGCAACGATTTGGAATGTTGTATCACCACCGAGTGATGTACTGAAACCGTACGTTACAGATAAAGCATTAGAGATCAAAAGTTGATTTCAAACAACTGTTTCTGTAGCAAATCACCAAGAAGTTATAGCAACATTCTATGTCGTTAATCGTGGCGATGTCTCCTTATTAGGAAAAGAAACGGCTAAACAACTGGCTGTTTAAAGTTGGGATTAGACGTTAATATGGTAGACAAAATTATTCCGTTTCCAAAAATTAAGAATGTCATGGTAAAACTAACAATAAATCCGGATGTAAAACCCGTTCAGCAATCAGTCAGAAGAGTACCGGTGTCGGTTCTTTATGCCAAGGAGCTTTGTCATCCATGGCGAGACTCTCCCCACTTTCGGATCTGCCAAACGATGAAATGGTTAGGAAATACAGCTTCGAAAAGAACTTTTCAACGAAGTTCACCGAAGAGAGAATGGGAAGGAGAATCCTCCACCTACTCTCTAAAAGCAAACACCATCAAATGGTATACGGATGGATCCAAAACTGAAAAAGGAACAGGTGTAGGGGTATTCGGGCCAGGAACCAAATACTCAGAGCCGATGAGAATATACCCCAGTGTCTTCCAGGCAGAGATTAATGCGATTGGAAGATGTGCTCAGGTGAATCTTGACAGGAACTATCGGAAGGAAAACATTGCAATCTTCTCCGACAGTCAGGCAGCCTTACTGGCGCTGAGTTCTAACACCATCAGCTCCAAGTTAGTTTGGGAATGCCGGGATAAACTAAACCTGGGCAAGGAAAACAACGTTGCATTATGCTGGAATTAGTGGCAATGAGAAAGCTAATCTATTAGCAAAGGAGGCCGCCACAACTTCGTTTGTGGGACCGGAACCATTCTGTGGAATAGGTATGAGCACATATAAGAAAGAACTTAAAGACAGGGAAGAGGACGTCAGAGCTTCCTCTGACACAATCTTCCTGGTCTGAGACATGCCAAGGTATTCCTTGGAAATTTCAACAAGCAGAAAGCAAAAACCATGCTAGAACGAAACAGGAACAGATTACGCATTCTCACAGGTTTCCTTACAGGGCATTGTCACCTCGGGGAGCACATAAAGAGAATAGGTCTGAAACAGAATAGCGACTGCAGGTTCTACGGGGCGGAAGATGAAAGTCCGGAACACCCGATATCCAACTGCACAGCAATTGAAGAAATTCGCGCTAACTATCTTGGCAAAGGCGTTATAGACGAGGAAGAAATACCCTCTCTGAAACCATCACAGTTTATTAAAGCTCTCAGGCTGGATGGGGAGCTGTGACTGCGGGCAAAACGCAGCAGCTTACACCTCATGTAAGGGGCCACAATAGACCCACGGTCGCGGTGCAATAATACCCTTATATCTCAATCTAAATCTAAATCTACCGGTGTCGGTTGAAACTTTAGTAGAGGCCAAGCTAAAAGAGGCGCTACAAATGGATGTAATCGAAAGAGTATCAGGCCCTAGTTCGTGTATATCATCTATTGTAGTGGTATTTAAACCAGATGCAGATGTTCGTATCTGCGTTGATATGCGTCGAACTAATAAAGCAATTTTAAGGAAGAACTACCCATTATCAACCTTTGATTCGGTTATGACAAAATTAAGAAATGCAAAATATTTTTCTCGACTAGACTTAGTCAACGCTTACCATCAATTGGAGCTGAATGAGGAAACCCGCCCTGTGACAACATTCATAACACACAAGGGGATGTTTCGATATAACAGATTGATGTTTGGAGTTAATTCAGGTCCTGAGATATTTCAACGTGTTTTTGAGAGTATATTATCGTCATGTAAAAATTGTTTAAATTATCTGATATCATTGTCTTCAGAAAGAATGAGAGCGAAGATGATGATTGTTTAAAAGATGTTTTACAGACGCTAGAGAGGAATAATGTCTATTTGAATAAAAATAAGTGTGTCACTAAAGTAAAAGAGTTAGATTTTTTAGGACACAAATTATCAGATAGTGGAATAGACGCAGGGCAAGCTAAAGTGGAAAGCATGCTGAGCTTCCGTTCACCGACCAGTAAAGAAAAAGTGAGAAGCTTTCGAGGATTGGTAACATATTTAGGTAAATTTCTACCAGATTTAGGAACAACAACGGAACCCTTGAGGCGCCTGGCAAGGGCTGACACCAAATGGGAATGGAACGAAGAGTGTCAGACGTCTTTTGTACAACTGAAAAAGGCATTGACAAAACTGCTAATGCTAGCCTACTTTGACCCTAACAGAAGGACTCGCCTGGTAACCGACGCTAGCCCTGTGGTTCTAGGAGCGGTGCTACTACAATTCGATGAATATCAAAGTCGTAGAGTAATCTCATTCGCATGTAAAAGTCTATCGGAGGTAGAGCGCCGATACTCCCAGGCGGCGAAAGAAAGTTTAGCATTAGTATGGTCAGTAGAGCGATTTTATTTCTACTTAGCAGGACTGGAATTTGAACTAGTTACAGACCACAAACCGCTGGAAGCTATTTTCAAACCGTCTTCGAAACGCCGGAGACGTATAGAGCGATGGGTTTTAAGGTTACAAGGTTTTAGGTTCAAAGTAATTTATCAACCAGGGAAACAGAATATAACTGACACACTATCCAGATTATGTCAAACTAAGAGGGAATATACATTCGATAGAGAGAACGAGCACCATGTGTTTTCAATCGTAGAATAGAGTACTCCAAAAGCGATCCGTATTTCCCAAATTATATGCGAAAGTAAAATAGATGCAGAACTTAGTGAGTTGGTAGAGATTATAAACACAGAAGAATGGATATCAACAAGCAAAAATGCATATTTTCCATTTATACTTGAGATGTCGACATTAGGTCCCGTAGTTCTTAGAGGAAATCGAATAGTCATACCGAACACATTAAGGAAACAGGTGCTAGAGCTAGCACATGAAGGCCACCCTGGCGAATCAGTGATGAAACGGCGCCTGCGAGCCAAAGTGTGGTGGCCATTGATAGATAGAGAGGTAGAAAAATTTATCAAATTATGTCGAGATTGATGCCTACTGGTGTCACAACCAAATAAGCCACCAGCGATGACATAACTTTCCAGATGGTCCTTGACAGTATTTAGCAATTGACCTAATGGGACTATTACTGGAGAAAGATATGGTACTGGCAATTACTGATTACTATTCCAGGTACCAGGAAATTAAATTTTTAAAATCCACAACATCTTCGGCAATTATTGATCACTTAACAGAACTATTTTCCCGTTTGGGTTATCCAAAAAACATTAGAACGGACATTGGAAGATAATTTGTTAGCCAACAGTTTCAAAGCTTCTGCGATAATAATAATATAAAATTAGTAGATACTACACCATATAGGCCACAAGCAAATGGAGAAGTAGAAAGTATGAATAAGTCCATCTTTAAACGCATTCAGATAGCATACACCATTGGAAAGGACTATAAAACAGAGCTTCAAAAATATATTTTAATGTATCTCACACCCCAAGATACCACAGGAAAATCGCCATCGGAATTGATGTTCGGGAGAAGTATTAGAGATAAAATCCCATCAATACATGATCTGATGCACGAAGAAGGAGACGAAGAAGCTACAGATAACGACAGTAAACAGAAAGGGAAAGATAGAGAGGACAAAACAAGAGGAGCAAAAGAAAGAGAGGTCGAAGAGGGAGATAGAGTATTAGTTCAAAATATGGTAGTTCCAAACAAATTAACGAGCAGATTTGGAAGAGCGGAGTTTGAGGTGATTGTGAAAAATGGAAATGAAGCGACACTCTCCAAGGATGGGCAAATTTATAGACGACACCTGTCACATGTGAAGAAGGTGCCAGAGACTAGACACAGTGGAGCTGGAGACACAAATCCAATTTCAAACCAGTTGACATCAGAAGGAGCAGTACTCGTTCAACAATCGCATCCTGCAGAGGCTTCATAAGTGCCACCAATTAAATTGAAAAAAATGGAGAGATTGTGGAGACCGATGACTGGTGGAAGGGGTATGGAGGTATGGAGGTATGGACCGGCCGGGACTTGGAGAGGCAGTAGAGAACAGTGAGGAGCGGAGTGATTATCGGGCGAAATTATAATATTGTGTATTTGGTTAAGGTATCAAATAAAGAAATGATTGTTAGTAGTGTTGTCTTGTTGCGTACAGTAGGGTACAACACGTACTAATGTTTATGTCTTTGTTTAAACATAGCCTGTTGATCATTTTATAACCTTTCAAGTCTGATTTGTGGTTTTTCATAAACAAAAGTAGATACTAACAAATGTTCCTTGAATGTACGCTTAGTACACTTTTAATTACACAATTTTAAGAATAAAACTTTCATTTTAATGTTTTACCAGAATACAGTATAATCTGGCCTTACATAAGTTGATTTACCGACGTAGTTCGTTTTAATAATTTAAGTTTCTGATGAAGCATCATGTTGATATGAGCGAAATGTCAATAACAAATATTTAAGTTTATTACTACTTCGTTTTTAAATCAAAAATTCCACACAACCAAGAAAACAATACAAAATTCATCTAACAAATGTTTAGCTTATTCCGTTTAACTAAAAAACTTTGGTTTAATTTGTTTTTTCAATTGTTTATACTAAGAAATACTTCCTGGGAAATGAAAAACGGATAACAAATTCACTAAACATATTAAACGATGGCAAACACTTTCACAAAAATTTACACTAAACATATTCTGTACCTAACTACATTGATAATAATTAATACCTACTAAATAATTTAAGTTTTAATGTTCCAACATATGTATTTGTAAGTATTATTTTGAATTATTTATCTATACGAACAACGTAGCCTGATTTATTATAAAAAAATGTCTTCGAAGATTTCATTTATTTAACTTCCTACTCTTTGCTAATTTAGAATGTTGGTTTAGATGTTTTTCAAAGATGGAGAACACCAATCGAATATTCTGAACATCCCAGATAATTATAATTTGGTATTACATCAGATCATTCACACAGCTTATACCTCTAAATTTGAGGATAAATGCAGAATTCCTAAAACCTGTAAATGAGAATATGAGATAGAAGCGATTAGAGAAGTGCTACAGGAGCAACTAAATTTTCTGCTATAATAGGTAACTCTTTCATTACAAAAAAGTTTTGGACAAAACATACCATGGCAGAGCATTCGCCTGATGTGAATTGAAATATAGACAATGCTTCAGGACCTAGAAGAAAATGTGTATTTCTCTTTATAATATGTAGGAATGCGTCATAAGGAACCGCAAATTTCAAATGTTTTCAATTCAGCTGAATGTAAAAAATCCGTACTAGGTAACTATAATTGAATATAATTATATAAGCAAACATTAAATTTACCGCAAAATGAAAACTAATAACTAAATGAAATTACTGTGACTTCATTAATCTTTGTTCAGTATATACCCAAGTGCAACATATTGCTAACAAATAAAATGGATATTTTTTATGTTGCTAGGCCGATATTTTCTATATTTACTTAATGCAAATAGTATATTTTAAGTATTTTGCGACTACTATGAGAGAGTAAAGGCAACATAAATTAAAGCCGGTATTAAAACGTAAAAAAAGTTTTTGCTTCTAGTAGTACCTAACAAAATTTGTAGCAATTCCTATTTAAATTAGATAAATATTTTTAATAAACTATTGCTGTGTATTATACTCCAATTAATGTTTGCAAGAAACGGTTACTAAAAGTAATTATAACGCTATTTTTGAATTAAATCTCAAAACAAACTTAGATTCCTAACTCTTTTTTCATTATTATATAATGCATACAACAATTAGTGTGAAGTCGATGAATACACACCCTACGATGATATTTTGGTAATTCTATTAAATAATTTTTATTACTTAAATTTCTGGTCTTTATTTGTCGAATATGAAAGAAAGAGATAGATCTAGAGTGGAGCGGTTATAAAACATATACGAAATTAACGCATTGGCAAGCGTGCTATTCCGTACCTATATGTTTTACAACCGCGCCACTATAGATCTATCTCTTTTCTAGCTGGCCTTAGTCGCTCTAAATGTTCTGTACATTGTTATATTTTTAGATCGTAGCATTAGAAACATCATAGTGGTAGTAATTATATGTTCTAAATTTGATAATATAACATTTTCCATTTTGTCAGAGTCCGATTGAACTTTGAAAACTAGTTATCTAACATAATTTAAAAGATAATATAAAATCTGTGTAGCTTACTGTTAAAAATATCTTTCGTTAGATTGCAAATTTTATTACAAACATGTCTGTATCCAATTTTATGCACAATGATAATGAGTGCCAAACAGCTGATTGTCGAGTAAATTCTGATTAGGTAATTACAATTCATATATTTTAAAACTAATTTACAATAATGCGTATAGAATAAATATGCGAATTAATGAACCATTATCAATATAATTATACAGTAATAGATACAATAAATTATATGAGTTTGTAACCTTTAGCATTACATGAAAAAATTTTTTTACAGCTTACCTTCAAACGGCTTCTAGAAAACTGCTTGATTCCATCAGAAAGTAAAACGTAAATAGAAAGTGTGTAGGATTCATTACACGACTATTCATATACACGTTTACTAAATTTACTTTCCGTTATTATTATTACTAATACGAGACGTTTTTTGGGAAATTGAAGCAGCTGTTCTTCTAAAATGACAAATCATGGTTGTAAATAAAACTAATCCAGAATATTAAACGGAGATTTTTTAAATCATCGTTTGATTTTTGGCTGCCTATCCCAATAGTCCTTCCTTTTGACCTTAACGTTGTGCAGCCAGTACTTCCACTCTACAAATCTAATCCTAACCGTTACAGTCGAAAATTGGAAATTAGCTGAAAGTCTTTCGTGTAGTTTCTAACTTACAATGGAATATCACTAACCCGGATACGCAATAATATGAAAATTTTGTTGGTATAAGTAGTCCGTATTGGGTAGTGTTGGAAATTTAGTTTTTCCTAAACATTCCCGCTTGTCATATACAACAAACAAAATATTATAGCACAGTTATCATATAATATATCACATCGCATTGGAATTTCAGAATTTAGTGCTAAAACAAAGTTTAATCGATTTGCAGTGGAAGGACGGGTAAAATGAAGGTAATAATATTTTGTATGCTTATGATTTTCATTAATGTATTCATTTATTGTCACAGGCAATTCTCGCAATTTTTATTATTGCAACAAAAACATATATATTTTTTTATAAATTTATATATTTATAATCATATTTTGCGTTATCAATCATTCATTCATCTTGATAACGCATACCTACGGGTAAGATATCTTGAATAAGTGGGTAAGGTGGCGACTAGCAAAACAATTTATCGAACATATATGTATGTATACATATTTTAAATACAAAAATCATCACACGTGGCATGGGCTCACTTCTGGCAGATCGAACAAAAGGCAATCATTATTTTCATCTTTGTCCATGTATAGTTGACGGATATCGAAGAATCTGCACATTTCTTGACATCATCAGGAAATATACGTTCCCTTGTTAGTTGTGAGTTTAGTGATTTGGTGATGTGTGCGTTTTACCTACTTGATTTATGTATATTGGCAACTATCCTAATTATAGTAAAGCATAATTAAATATTATAAAGTTATTTCTAGTAACTGCAAAATTTGTTGTTTGATTCTTGTTTAAAACCTTAGATATCTATTTTTGTACATACATAATTATCTAATACTTTATGTAGTACATTTCGAAGATATCTAACCTAGATGCTTGAAATCAAATTCAAACTTTCTCGCCAACATTCTTGGAGATATTTTTAAAGTGGCATCAATAGCCTCAAGGTCACACAGAGTCGTGAATAAAACATCAAAGGTTCCGACATACTTGTCCTTTCTGTTTATTCTGTGCTTTGGTGGAATGGTCCAGACTGGCTACACAAGCAATTTACGCTACAAAAACTCACACAATTATCCATAGTGGATGTACCAGAAAAAACGAAGTCAAACAGCAACGCACGTCTCTACAGTACAGCAGCCGTTCTACATTTATGAAAACTTTTCTAGTATAGTTACACAAACTACACCAATTCAAATCATCAATAATCGTCGTACATCTACATCTCCTAAGCAGTGTGGACCGCTGACAAGAGACGAGATTAAAACAGCCACGCTTAGATTACTACAAAATATGCAGCAATTTAAATTTGCAGAACTTTCGAAAAGGATGTTTATTCAGAAGAAGAGCAGATTGCTGTCCCTGCACCCATTTTTGATTGAGAACAACATTATTCGAGTGGGAGCAAGATTAAGCAAGTCTACTCTATCGTTCTCGTAAAAACACCAAATAATATTACCAAAAAATCATCCCTACACCGTCTTAGTTATTAGAGATGTAGACGAACGGCAACTCCATACCGGAGTTCAAGATACATTAGCAGCTGTACATACGGGAAGATTATTGGCCATTAGCTGGAAAAAACACTATAAAGTATATCATCAGAATATGTGTCACGTCTTATAATGCGAAACCAACTTCTCTGATATATCAGATGGCATATCTACCATAATTCTGAATTCAAGCGTAACGACCATTCCTAATTTCGGGAGTTGATTATGCAGGACCGTTAACCATTCGAGCAACAAAACGGAGAGGTTCGAAAACTGTAAAGGTATATGTTGCGTTATTAATTTGCTGTGCGACACGAGGAATTCATATTGAAGTCGTGTCAGATCTAACAACTGAAGCATTTCTCAACGCACTTAAGAGAATTATAGCTGGTATGATCAGTAACTTATACTCTGATAACGCAACAAATTTTGTAGGAGCTAATAGAGAATTAAAGTCATTATATACAAGTTTTCAATCGTAAACCAACACAAACTTGCAGTCATTCTTACTTAATAAACAAAAGACATGGCATATTTTATACCACCACAATCACCGCAGTTTGGGGAACTCTCGGAGGCTGGCGTAAAATCTATAAAGTACCACCTAAAGCGTACTGCTGGAAATGTTTAATCTATGAACATTTAACCAAGAAGAAATGTTTACACTATTGGTACAAATTGAGTCAATACTAAACTCCCGTCCTATACTTCCAATGTCATCAGACCCTAATGATCTTCATTTCCTAACTCCTGTTTATTTTCTCATTGGAATGCCACTTACGTCTTATGTAGAACCAAATCTGTCGCATTTATAAATAAATAGACTCTCAAGATACCAGTTAATTGAAAGTATTGAACAACATTTCTGGTCGCGATGGTCAAAGGAATACTTGCATAGTCTTCAAGCGCAACCTACCACCGCTGCAATGGACAACAGGTCGCATTACCAGCTTAGTGCCAGGAAACTATGGAGTCGCACGCTGTGCTATGATTAAAACCGCTAGGGGAATCGTTAATCGAAGCACCTCCCGACTGTGTCTACTACTTGTCAACTAGCTTTGAAAGACAATGCTTTCAAGGCGGGCAGCATGTTTGGAATAACCCATTTACATTACAAATATTAATTACACAGTTTTAGCTTGTTCAGTGTCTACTCTTTTTATTGTAAATGAATTCTAGTCCTTAGTTACCTGTCTTGTTTCAATGAATTCAATTGTATGTTTATATATATTAACAAAATATCATGTCGGATGTCATGTATTAAAAATTCGTTTTTAAAGGTGCGCTATATATGTAGGTAAGTATAACGGATAAATTCATTTTCTACGCAATTATGAATACAAAAGAAAAATCCTGAAACAGATTTTTATATATAAAACTACACTTTTTGAATAAAAATATTGACCTGCCCCCTTAGGGGTAATAACTACCCCTTGAAAAATTTAAAATGAAAAGGGGTAGCGTGTGATACCGCGTTTAAAGGGGTTTTCAATGATCTATTCAGCAATATTGGACTTTTTGATTTTTGGACCTTAATAATCAAGAAAAAAAAGCAATTTTATTGGATACAAACGAGTAGGCGCGGTAGAGTCAAATATCTGTCACGATTGATTAGTCTATTAGTTATGTTCATGTCAAAAGGTAAATTAAGATCCTTTTGTGACATTTAAGAAGTATTTAAAATTTGTTTTAGTTCGCTACACGTTGTTAATATTGTTTATTGTTTAATTATTAATCGTTTATTTGGCTAAACGTTAATTTACTTTTTTTTTAATGAGCCTTTCCGAGAGCCAAAGAATTGAGATATTAATATTAATTGGAGTGGGCGATAAAACACGAACGCATGCTGAGGTATGTAGAATATTTAATGAGAAGTATCCTGAGCGTCACATTTCGCAGTCTACGGTGAGTAGAGTAGAACAAAAATTGCGTCAATTTAGAACTGTCAAAGATCTTTCCAAACCTGGGGGACCAAAACTGAATGACGAAAAGAAATTAGATGTATTATTAAATGTTGAAGACAACCTACATAAACTTACAAGAGAAGTAGGCGGTGATTGCGACGTAAGTAAAACGTCTGTCTTGCGAATTTTGAAAAAGAAGAAATACCAACCATATAAAATTCAACTGGTGCAGGAACTAAACGACGATGATCCTGATCGTCGATTACAATTTTGTGAATTGGTTACAAATAGATGCCAACAGGATTCGATGTTTCCCAAAAACATTCTTTTTTCTGATGAGGCAACGTTTACCCTACATGGAACAGTCAGTAAGCAAAATTGTCGGTATTGAAGTAAGCAAAATCCACACTGGATGATGGAAGGGCACACGCAGTATCGTATTAAACTGCACGTGTGGCCTGGCATAATAAATAACAGAATAATTGGACTATTCTTTTTTGAGAGGACATTAACTGGAGCGGGTTTCTTGTATTTTTTACTAAATGTTTTAATACCTGAATTAAGACAACTTTTTCCCGATACTGTTAACTCCGTAGACATTAATAGAAACATATGCTTTCAACAAGACGGAGCTACACCACATTATGCGGCAGCAGTACGAGCTTATCTTGATCAGGTTTTTCCGCATCGGTGGATCGGTCGACGTGTCGAAATTGAGTGGCCACCCCGTTCTGCCAATCTGACTCCACTAGATTATTTTTTGTGGGGTTATTTAAAATCAAAAATCTACAACCAACCACCATCGATGACTTAAAATACCGGATAAGGCATGAAATTAATCATATCAGCGCAGAGATGTTGCAAAACGTTCTGGAAGAATTTCAGTAACGTCTATTTTTTTGTCAAAAAATGAACGGAACCCAGTTTGAGCATATGATTTAAAATATTTTTAATTATTGTAAATAATATTAGATACTTTAAACTTTATTTCCTTCTGTGGCATCATTAATTGTATAAAACAAATAATTTAAAATTGATTCTTTTCATTCGAAAAATGAAAAAGTCCAATATTGCTGGATAGAGAATTGAAGCGCGGTATCACACGCTGCAGGTGAATATTTTTATTCAAAAAGTGTAGTTTCATATATAAAAAGTGACCTGTTTCAGGATTTTTCTTTTGTATTCATAATTACGTAGAAAATGAATTTATCCGTTACTTTGGGACCTCATACATATTTATATATTCGTCGTAAAGAGAAAAATTATTTCTGATAGATACATTAATGTATTATCAGATTTCAGCACACGTGCATTATAAATGCAAACATTTATTAAACTTGTAAAAATACAATAAGCAGTTATTGTCACAAATGTATAAATGTAACTTACAATTAAATGTTCTTTTAAGATTCTCTAATTTGCAATAGAATATACTTCATTAGTTATAATTTAGGTGTATTATAAATCTTAACAAGAAAATGTAAAAAGGAATATTGAATATATTTGAAATAGGAAAGGGATGTATCTTTAAAAGTCGCTGCTATCGGCTGTTTACCTACCGCAGCCGTGTTTATCTAAGCCAAGACTGGACGCTTACGCTCCCGCTTCAGCTTACACTATTAGACTATTTACACTTACACTATTAGACTACACTATTAGACGTTTTCGAAAATTGTACCGGTAAATATTTACCAGTAATAAGCTGTTTTTATGGCGAATTTATTCGCTTGGTAATGTTGCGACGAAGTTGGGAATAAAGGTTTTCTAAATTAATTTACGACGGTTAAAAGAATAATTCTAACATAAAACCAGCTGGTGACCGGTAAATTTCTACCGGTGCAATTTTCGAAAATGTCTAATAGTGTAATAAAACTGTAGTGGAAGTGTACTGGCCTATTAACGGCAAAAGTAGTGATCCGCAGCTGGCACGTTGCTGTTACTGACGGTAAATCATCAGCCGGCCGGTGGGACACATACGCGCCGGGCCATTGATAATGTGTCTTACGGCACGACTACGTACGGCCAGCAACTGGCCTCAAAGGGATGTATCTTTAAAAGTCGCTGCTATCGGCTGTTTACCTACCGCAGGCGTGTTTATCTAAGCCAAGACTGGACGAACTTGCAGGAAAGTAGGTTTGATATGCTTTGCTTTCTAGGGGAAGACATTACTTGCGATGAGCAGTGTACATCACGGGCATTTCGTTCAAATTTGAAATTTCGGGCAAGATGTGCGCGCTATCTCTGACTCATATGGAGTGCTAAATATTGTATTGTTGCCAAATCTTTGCCAGCTTTGTATCTAAACCCAGCTAACATTAGTGCGATGGCCAGCTGCTGGTTTTGTTCCGGCACTGATGGTTCGCTTCTGGCTACGGGAATCCAGAGCCGGACCTGTTGTATATTACTGACCAGTTGCCGTCACCGATTATACACAACGAACAGATGTCGGTCCATGGCCGGCACGCCGGCACACAATCGGCAACCTGCCGCATTTGAATAGCCCGCGTCTCAAATGCCAGCGCCGCATAGCAGTCCATTCTGTGACTTGTGCGACTTTTGTTGTCAGTGGTCATTTTATTTTGAGTTTGTGTATGTTTGGGTACGTTATATTTGCAGCACACATTTACTTATTTTCCAGAAGTGAATCTTCTTGAAAATGAATCCTTATACCGATGATGAGTAAATACGTTCGTTATTATTAGAGCAGACCAATTTCCATGCGCCGATATGAGGATGATTGTATTGCATCAGAACTAGTAAAACGCATTCAGTATGTGTTTGGTACCTGCTTAGACTGCATGTAAGTGTAAGCATACGTAATAAAATATCGTCGACATATAAATCGAGAAAACGACCGTTGTCAGACGAAGTGAATTAGTTTATTATGAATTTCCCGGACTTAATATAAGATGGCTCAAAAATTAAATGTTTAGTGTGCAATACATATGTAAGGTCAATACCCAGGTAGCACAGTCCGTTGGCTAAGTGTCGGCGATAGCTCGGGCCAACGTAACGTAGTTGGCGCAAAGTCACAGTCTACAAACGATAAATATCCAACATTAGTTAAATATCGACAAAATACGTTGGTTCAACTTATCATTGCAACGTTCCATGTTCGTTGGCTTTTGGTCGTTTTGTTGGCTGAATGTCGCATAAAAGTTTTCAGACGACAATCGAAGCGAGGGCGGAGTCAAAGCTGATCCCGTGGCTTAATGGTTAGAGTTCTTACGTAACATTCACGAGGTACCCCGTTCAAATCTTACCATGTGACGTTTTTTTTTATTATTGGTCATATTACCCATACATTGTGAGCTATATTTCAAATGTAACAAATGTAATGCGCATGCGCATCGATCCGCAATCGACATTTTGATCGAAATACAGTGAGTGTAGGTGCACCGCCATATGCAAGCTTGTGTTGTTGATTCGATTTTATTCGTTTTATTGTGGTTTTATTAGCCCAGCTGTTAGTCATGAGAGAGAGTTATATAGTTAAGAGTTACCGTCTACATTGTACAATATTTAAAATAGCCCCTATTGTGAAAGATGTTATAAGAACAATGGACGGGTAAGTACTTTACATAGACAGACATATGTACTGATAATGTATTTTTCATATATGCTGTGATTGAAAGTTGTGAGCTACCACAACCTGGTGACTAAGAAAGCATTGGATATACCAGTAACCTGAAAGATATGTCAGATTCCGATAACGGAACACTTATTTGTATCTTGTATACTAATGCCAGCCATCCTTACTGCTGATTGTAAGTATGTTGATAATTGCCATGGTTTCTTTCTTACAAAATATATTTACAGATGCTTCATCTTCTATTTCCGATGTTAGGCCAGAGTTGCGTATGATATCCTAATTACACATAGTCATTTGTGACAACTGATCGTAAGCTATAATTGCCTTTTTTAATTTTTCACAAACTTATACTAGAGCTTTAATAATAAATTCTTCTATAGTTACGCATGAAGTTTAAAAGTTTTTTTTACAGTATATACGTAATGTCTGTTTTTTATTTATGCATTGGTATTTACAGGTATACTCGTGTTAGCTGAGTTGAATAAGTTGAACCGTGCTGGTTGTATTGAAGACTATTTAAAGATAATATTGAGAGACTTAAAAGCTATAAAATTCCAGATAAAAATTATCGAAGCAAGCCTTTGATAAAACAAACATCTTCCAAGCGATTATAGGTAAGATTTAATTTTTGTACGTTATTTTCTATTTAATTAAAATTTTATATTAAACATAATATTTAGATGCTGTCTCAAAATTTGTCTGCGATATTTAAATGAAAAGGGCTAGTTATGAGGCGAAAGTTAAAGAATAACCGTAGTCAAAATTCTTAAATCAAAAATCTGAAAATTTCCAAAAACTTCATTTCAAGATCTGTAATGGAATGAAATATACAAAGTGTCCAAAGTAAAATGTTCACAAGCTATTAAGTTGATTACTTAACAAGTTAGTAATACTTTTTACTCTGAATGATAGAAAAACAGATAAAAAGCGTTTACATTGTCTTTTTTAATGGAATACTGTATATTTTTAAAGAAACCAATAGCTTGAACAAAATATTTATTACTTACTACTGTGAAATTAAAAATAAGCAAGTAAAAAGTGATAATTGTGCAAATGTGCAAGTGGGCAATGATCAAATATTGTAGAATAAATAATCACATACAAGTTTTCCTAGTTCTGTACTTGCCAAATGAATCATTCTTTGTGATTATTGATTCATCCTTAATAATTATTGCTGTGCGAGTGCCATTTATTTACTCTTCTCGTAAAATGTAATATGCTGCAAGTATATCTGATTTGTAGAAAAAATTAGATATACTTCGCCATTGTTAATTTAACCAACTTCATAGCTTTAATAATAAGTTTGCAATGGTAAACACGTTACCATAACTTTGGACATGGTGTATACTTCTAATACTTTACGTAAACTAAAGATAGATACATACATATGTTAATATTTTTTATTTGTTCACAGTTCGAGATGAAGGTAAAGCTGAGCGTAATTTGGAAAAGGCTATTGTTGGTCGTACATCTTTGACTACTGCTGCTGATAAAAATTAGGAATCAGCTGAGCTGTGAACATCTCCGCGATTAGGTCAGTGTTTTATAATGTTTTAATATTTTTAGTTCAATAAGATATTTCAGTTATTATATACCATAACATGTAAAGAGATAATAAATTTTGTTCTGTAATAAGATATATCACATCTTAATTTTTTATTTATCTTGAATTTTAGTTTCACTAATAAATAAAATATCGTAATTACTTTCTTTATTTATTGTATGTGCAGATCATGTATGGTGTTATATGGGTACATGATTCGATGTTAACTATTGTTAACAACATAAACATAAAAAAACATAAAATTTGTAGTAAGTTTTCCTTATATATTGTCACATGAAATAAAACATCTACGATATATGTCCTGATTACAGGCAGATCATATCGAGATATACTATGTTACACAATTATGAGCATGTTTGTCTTGAACGCTGAGTATTTCATCATAAGCGTAGATTTTATAACAGTCTTCAAATCATTACTTGTATATGTTCTTAACTATTATCAACATCTTGCATACATAGATATGTAAAATTCAAACAGAAGTTTTCTATTAAATTATCTATGATCTAATTATTGTAATTTGGTAGTTTATATCTTAAATCACGTTTATTATTAAATACGTTGAAAATATATTATATACAGATAATTAACTCGAATTTTGAGTTGGTATAACAGCGCTGTAATCTATTCAGCAACCTAATTAATAACATTGGATCAGTGTACCTATGTACCATCATATATGTTTTGCATCTTGTATGTCTTATCGTATAGATATCACATACAAGATTAATACCCAATATTACTTCCCGTACTTACTACTATGTATCCTCTCGATAAGCATCCATCAGTTGCCAACGAATGACCAACAGAACGGGTAGGTATTGAAAATTTATCCTACGCCAATGTCGCCTAAAGATATAAAACCAACGTTGTAAAATGTTCACACTTTCACATACTGCCAACATTGTTGCCCAACGCGTGCCCAATGTAACTCGGACAATCAGCCAACGTTACACCAACGTTGTGTGCTACCTGGGTAACACATTGTAAAGAACACATAAGCCGTTCGAAGCACAATAATATCTAACAAAATTAGTCGACAACAGTTTATATTGTCGATCCTTGGAAGACGCTTAAATTGCTAAGTGTTTTTTTAAATTCCTCCGTCGTGCACACGATCACTAATTTCATTTCCATTTCATTTTCCATTTTATTTATAGGTACATACAACGCATTGTAAAAAACACAAGCAGTTCGAAGCACAATAATAACAAAATTAGTCGACAATAGTTTATATTGTCGATCCTTGGAAGACGCTTAAAATGGTTAGTGTTTTTTAATTCCCATGTCCTCATACAACGCTGCTATAATTATGTACTATTCTTATGTTTCGTGTGTTTATGCATATTACTTTAATAGCAAAAAACCAAATGTCTATTTAATTGTTTCTGAATAAATGTCTCTACTTCTATACTTATATCGGTAACAAGCTCATGTTGCGTTCTTATTCTATCGCATGTTACCGGCCCTCACGGAAATTGGTCTGCTCTAATTATTAGTTTATGTAACTACACAATATCCGTTCGGTTTATATGTATAATTCTTCTAATCTGCCACTCACACTAATCATCCTGGATGTAGACTGTTACTTTTATAATAATGAATTATTTTTGAAATGTTGTTTATTTTCGTACGTAGCAATCAATAGGCCATTACGCTCCCGCTTCAGCTTACACTATTAGACTATTTACCCTTACACTATTAGACTACACTATTAGACGTTTTCGAAAATTGTACCGGTAAATATTTACCAGTAATAAGCTGTTTTTATGGCGAATTTATTCGCTTGGTAATGTTGCGACGAAGTTGGGAATAAAGGTTTTCTAAATTAATTTACGACGGTTAAAAGAATAATTCTAACATAAAACCAGCTGGTGACCGGTAAATTTCTACCGGTGCAATTTTCGAAAATGTCTAATAGTGTAATAAAACTGTAGTGGAAGTGTACTGGCCTATTAACGGCAAAAGTAGTGATCCGCAGCTGGCACGTTGCTGTTACTGACGGTAAATCATCAGCCGGCCGGTGGGACACATACGCGCCGGGCCATTGCGGGCAGCCTACGTCGGCCCGATAATGTGTCTTACGGCACGACTACGTACGGCCAGCAACTGGCCTCAATCATTTTGTTTGCTGGGAAGGGATTATAATCAAAAATCAAAGAAGGTTTTAATATGAAGAATGAGAAAGTTTTTAGCGTTATTGTGACAAAAACGTTTTTATTGGTCTTATTAACAAGAAATCTGGATAAATATGGTTAGCTATAAAAGTGTGCGATATGGCAACAGTGCACGGTACCGAAAACAACCGAAAATATCTACAAATCGGTGGTGTTTACAAATTATCATCAAATTATTTTGTGAGGTTATAAAGAAAACAGTAATTTTGGGTAAGTTTTGTTATTCTTAATTGTTGTTTTATTTTATTAAATGTTGCTGGAGTAATAATAATCAATTGTAATATTTAGGTAAAATAGAGAAGGAGAGAAATGCATTATTTTGGCCGAGGTGCAATTTGAAGCCCGTGGGCTACAATGCACCGAGGACAAAATAGCATCTCTCCCGAATGGTATATACTATTTTTTCCACGGTCTCATTAACTTAAAAACACATATTTTGTCATTATGAAGTAAGTACCATCAGAATTATTGTATTTGGATTTGAGTATTAATTTAGCAGTCGTTGAGTTATTGTCATAACTACACAAACGTTCTCCATAATGTAAACTCCCTTGGGAGCATTATACTCCCTTGGGAATAATCGACTACTTCTGTTTTAATTTTGATGTCATAGAAACTGATTTCTACTCCCGACCGTGGAAAAAAATATTTTTATGACTTTTCCAAGTGTGCACAAATATAAATGTAAAATTCCAGGTTGCAAAAGTTGATATCATTCCAACATTTTATCTGATTCGGGTTGTAAAAATTAACATTTTTTACCCTCCCTTCCAATGATAGACAACATGTATGGTTGAACTCTATTCAAAGTTATAAGTTATGCAGATTAGGCTCCAATCGTAGACTTGTTGTCTTACTTCTAAATCAGAATACTTAAAATTGTAGTATGAAGATTGTAATATGCAAGATGTATGAAAGCCTTGAAAAAATTGAGCACTGTCAATTTGAAAGTTACATAAGTTTAAGTAACACACCGTACTTACCTACAGTACTGTCAGATAAAATCACTACCAGTGAAAGTGAGTTGGATTCATACTCTTCAAGGTTTTGTTTTCTTGTGGAATAAACTTGACACTTGCGAAAAGATTAATCAAGATCGCTTAGAGAATCTGCTTGGTGTATGTCAGTGTTGTGGGGTTGTAAATTGTGAGGTTTGTAAATCTTCTTTATTTTCTGCTAATGTAGAACTCCATCATACATTTACAATGTTTAAGAAATTTTGTAACACAAATAGTTTTCTTTATCACACTCTTAGTTTGGTATTATATATTAATAACATTTACGATATGATGGTTGTGTTGTTGTAATGGTTCGGTCATATAACTTCTATTCGGAAAAAAATGTTGCTGTGCGGAAGGTTAGTCTTTCATAGTACGTTTGTCTTAACAGTGATCATCAAACTTTGGTTCAAGAACAATTGTTAAATATATCTACGAGCTTAATAATTATCAGGAAATTTTATGATGCCATTTATCGGTCTTCTAATGACAGATTTCTGAATCGAAACTCAAGAAAGGTTAGGCGGCTTATGCATTTCTAAGACAAATTAAGTTATTGAATTAATTTTTATTTATATGCACGTAAATACGTGTCTGTGATTTCTATTTTATAGATATATCGCACTGATGAGATCAAATAAGATCGAAACACGTAATTAGAGCATATTTAGAACCAAAAGAAAATATTATAGTAATTTAAAAATGCCGCCATCGCGGCTGTTTACGTATTTAGTACGCCATATGCTCATCAGAGTGTGCTAGCGTAAGGGTGCAATTTTTATCGTGGAATGAGTCACGCTTATATGATATGCTCCTTGGCACAAAATAAACAGAAAGGACAAAAGGCTTAAAATTGATGTCATGGTTTTTGTGCGCATGACTGGCAGACGCCATTTCTAAAATATGTCCAAATATTCTTGGAATGTTGTTTACATGTTGTTTTGTTGAGGTTAATTCTTAGTTCTGAGCATGGATGTATTATATATGGATAGCGTCTAATATACTAAACAAGTGCAGCGCATTGACTCCAACATTAGAGTGAGAGGTTGCACAAGTGAGATAGAGCTAGAATAGGCAAAGGATTCATATACGCCCATAAGATTTACATTGTTCTTTTGGTTTCGTTTAGGTATTTATCCGTTTATCTCGTTTAATATTGATCGGATACCGACTTAAATATATGAAATGCGTAGCGGAATAAATAGAGAATAACTTGTACTTGTGTATGTTTTAGCCTTTTACAGTGGCTAGAAGCATGTAATCGTTAAGATTTACTACGAAAAGATCTTTTAAAAGTAACAAAAACTACTTTTGTGTGTGCGCAACATTTTGAAAACCATTTATTTACGTAACCGCTTAAATGCTAGTGCTGTACCTACAATATTTGCAACTAGTTCAAAGTCAGTAACCGTGCCAATTGAAAAAGCCAGTATGTTTATTTGCATTTTTGATATAATGCAATATGCTAAAAATTTATCATTTTAGCATGTACTCATTTTCAAGAATCTGAAGATAAATTAAATCAAGCTACATTATTAGAAGGTAACATAATAGATTACGTGACAGATGCCGCAATAATCACCACAGGAACCTCATCAATGGAACTTCATAACATAGCAGGTACATTAGAACACATTGTTATACCAACGTATATAATTAAACTGAAATTGCAATATTGCATATTCTTTCTATTATACTCACGTAAATGATTACAGAACCTACCGTACTAATCGAACCTACTAAATAACCACCAACGAAAGTAAGAATCTTGTCAAATATTCACCTGAAGGTAGCAGATAATAATCCTTTAGATGCAAAAAGTCTGCTTTCCTCTGACAGTACTTCTTGTAAGTATATAAATCATTTATTTTCACTATATATTTTTTTAAGTATTATTTTATCACTGTAACTGAATATGTTTTTCTTATTTTTAGTAGCTGCAGAAAGAAAAATTGAAACACATGGTGGTACTGTAGGAATACAAACACAAAAACAAATATGTATCTGCATATTCTCTAAGGCAAGCAAAGTTGCGAAAGGCCTTAACCTTTTCGGGACGGGAAACGACCGGAGTTGCTTAAATTTTTCTTACCCATCAGACGAGAAACGACTCGAGTTGAAAGCTTGGATGGAATGTTTGGGACGGGAAACTACCGCAGTTTGATAAAGATGTAGCATTGTGATGACCAATAACGCCCATATTTAGCGCGCATTTTGTTATCATTTTTTATAACTCCTTGTGTTTGTTAGATATGTTCTTTTATATTTTATATGTTTTTCTGTATTTTTTGATGTTTTTGAAGTTAAAGTTTTGCGTTTTCCCTGATAGAAGTATTTCATTTTCATGTACTAAAGAAAAATCAAAACTTATGTGATAAGTTTTTGACTCCAGAGTTGGCATCTATAGTGAAGTTAAATTCTCAAATGAAGAACACTAATGTAACTCGCTATACAACAGAATACAATCAATTTGCGTTAAGTATTTATGTTTTGGGTCCAAAAGTGTATAAATACTTAAGCAAAATTATACGCTTGCCTAGTAGCAGAACGCTGCGAAGATATACACAACATTGGTGCATATCTGAAGGAGTATGCAGTTTTATATATTCATCTTTAGTATTAAAAACGTCCCAGTTTACGGAAACAGCCCGTGATTGTATTTTGTGTATTGACGAAATTTCATTGAAAGCAAATTTATTTTACATCAGTAAAGATGAAATAATAGGCTTCCATAAAACTATTGACAATGTACAATACTAACCTGCAACATTTGCTATGGTACTATTTCTAAAAGGTATCCATGTAAATTGGAAACAACCAGTTGGATACGTGTTAACGCACAATGCTTGTGTAGGAAAAGAACATGAGAAGACTACTAAGCAAACTACTAAGCGACTATATGAAGTTCCATTGTATGTACATACGTGGTATTGTATCCGATGCAGCATCAAATTTCTACAAGTTTGCACGAGAAAAAGGTGTCACACCTGATAAACCGTTCTTTTATGTGAAAAACTACAAAATTGTCTACATTTTTGATACACCACACCTGATCAAAGCTACCAGAAACGCATTCTTTAAATATTGTTTAAAATTTGATGGGTTAACCTCAGAAAAAAAGTATTTAGAAGAATTTTATGCGAGAGATAAGGATGCGTTAATAAGAAGCGCACCAAAACTTTCTAATTCTCATATTCACCCATCTAACTTCGAGACCATCAAGATGAACTTTGCGTTCCAAGTTTTTAGCCAAACAGTAGCAGCGGCTCTGTATACCTACGTTAGCTTAGGAGCTTTGCCCACATCAGCATTAGGAACAGTAACATTTATTGATAAAATGGATAAGCTTTTTGGTATTTTAAATTCATCGACACAGCTACCAAAACATTTCAATAAACCATTTACAGGTCAAGCTTATCAAGTACAACATTTGGAAGAAATGAAAATTGAAAACATTATTTAAAAATATTCAGGCCTTTGATAGTAATCACAAAAATAAAACAAGCTCATTGAGAAATTTCAAATGCTGGCAGATAACGATTAGCACACTATTACTCTGGAAGAGTATGGGCGAACCCATTTTCTTTACTAGAACGTTACAGCAGAATAGTCTAGAAAATTGTTTTAGCGCCGTCAGACAACAATGTGGTAATGCCAGGGACCCCACACCTGTACAATTCAAGAGAGCTTTTAAGAAATTGTTCTCAATGAACTATTTTGTTTATACAGACGGTGCAAATTGTGCTGAAGACTTTGAAGCGATAGTAAGTCAACTGCAAAGTTCCAGTCCTTCCAACATTCATGAACTTTTCCATGTTGAAGTACGTCCCCAACATAGGATTGATACAGTTAGTGATTATAGAACATTGGATCTAAACCAACAAAACCCATTTGTATATGTATGTGGATATCTGTTGAAATCATGTTTAAATAAACATACATGTGGTAGCTGTGAACAATTATGCAGTTCCACCTTGTCCAGTTCGCCATTATTTTGTCATTATAAAGCACGTGAAGATCAGCAACTTTAAATTTAAAGGTACCAGAAGAGGACTTTCTGGCATACATATACCAATTGGAGACTCGATCTATTTGTAACAAGATTTTCTGTATTCGCAATTCAGCCTCCTGTCGGTGCAAAATTGAAAATCATTTTGAAGAGTGCCCATACAATCCACCATGTCCAAATTTTCCTGTAGATTATTTACTTAATTTATTTATACGTCTAAGAATTTTTTATACTTTAAAGTTTCAAAACAGAGATTTTGCACTGCAGAAAACAAAGAACGTGAAATTAAATATATTAAAACATTTATAAAATAAACAAAATATTAATTACATTTTTCATATATGTATTATAATTCTTAATAAATCATTTTTGCATACTACATACTCCTTTATTTGATTTGACATGCTCGTACCAGAACTTCTACATTTTATAAAGATTTCTTTGGACGGGATGAAAAAAAAGCTAGAAAAAAAATGTATGTTTCTTAGCAACTATCCAGATTATAGTAAAGTATAACATAATATTACAGTTATTTCTAGTAACTGCAAAATTTGTTGTTTTATTCTTGTTTAAAACCTTAAATATCTAAGTTCTTCACTGGATCTCTTGGTGCAGAAGTAGAACACTAAACACTTTAACCCACTAAGCACCAAACAAGTTTTAACTAAAACACCGACGCGTTTCAACAGCAATGCTGTCATTATCAAGGCGATAATAAAACTTTTATCGTCTAATTTTATATATAAAAGAAAATATACATACAATCGAAAACATTATGTAAGCGTGTTTGGGATGTAGGGTTTTATTGCCACCTTATTACAGAAGTGATTAAACTACAAATATGTAGTTTTATAATAAGACTTTAAATCCGCGAAAGACTGGAACAATTCTATTGCACTATCTAATACTTTATGTACATTTCGAACATATCTAACCTATTAGATGCTTGAAATCTAATTCAAACTTTTCCGCCAACATTCTTGAACATATTTTCAAAATGGCATCAATAGTCTCAAGGTCACTCGGAATCGTCACTAAAACATCAAAAGTTCCGACAAACTTGTCCTTTCTGTTTCTTCTGTGTCCTTGGTGTACATACGTGACTAGTAACTTATAAGAGAACAATGCATAGAGAAAGCATATAAAGTACAGTACAAGTACTTATTCAAATTATTTTCAGTATAAGTGTATGCCTAATTAATATGTTGTTTATTTTATCATTAACATGTGTATTATTTTTAGACGAAGAAGATTGGGCAGGTCAATAATATGCAAAACAGTATACAAAAAATTTATTGGTTCCAGAGTCGCTCCCAAAAATGCTAACTAATATCGATTCAACAACCAGTTTTAACACATATTAGATATTTATTGTACATATTTATGAGTACATTTTTCTATTACATTTGCTTTAGAAAGGGTCTATATTACGTAAAGCTCGAATATAGCTCGAATATTCTTTCTTATTTCTATCCATTAGACATTATCTAGCTTTTATATGAAATTCATCATTTCTTTCATGTGTTATGAGTATAAATTTATACTATATTTTTATAGTAAAAATAGTTCATAGATCGCTTTTTGAAGCTACAACAAGTACTTATAACTTGTTTCTTTTAAACTTTTTATAGCATTACATCCTATATTGTGATAATGATATAACCATTTCAAACCACCGTCGCCCTATTTATGTCCACATACATACTTCGTAAGCGGCTGTTTGTTGTAGTTGTGTTACTCAAATAGTCACAAATTACTTCATGTCCCGATAACCACGCATCAAGTATACCTATGTACCTACATATAATGAAAAAAATTAAGTAAATAATAACAGCACTTAAAGGAACACATGTGACATGTATCTAATAAAATTACTTGCTTACAACTAGGTATATGTATGTATGTACATACATACTTAGTTTAATGTAAATATGCACTTATACATATGTAATACCTACATCACTAAAAATTTCCATTCAAATCTTCTTTACATTAGAACTGGTCAGTGAATTAATATTAGCATTTTTACGAGTGACTCCTTACTCAATGAATAAATTTTTGTACAAAATTTTTCATATCATTCACCTGACCAATCTCCTTGTTTAACCATGACATTTGTATTAATGACAAAATAAAATATAAATTAAGTGCACACGTTTTCTTACCATCTACCTGGATACCCTTCCAGTAAATTTTCAACTAAATGCAAAGTCGGCTGCAATATTCTATTCGATAAAAAGTCGTTTGTTAGGAAATCGAAATCGATTGTCGAAATATCGTCCACACCAAAAGAACTGGATACGAGGTTGTAGTTGTTCTCCTTGGCTACATATCTTTAATTGCAGCATATATTTGTTCATAAACTACAAGAGTTTCGTATTAAAGTTATTAACAATAAAAGTAAATATAAGTAGAATGTATGCAGAATCTCTTCCGCCACGATTAGGTGTTATATTCACATTCCGCTAATATGATTCAAAACGTTTCCAACTATGATGATTGGTTTAAAATAAAACAAAAAGTCTCTTACTGGTGGAAATCATGTCCGACAGAAAAATGAATGGAATAACTTATTAGGTAGGTTGAAGGTAACTTACATATTCTTACTGATAATTTATTCGTACGTAGTACGCTCTCTCTAGTAAAAACATAAGGAGTTTCTTAATCATAAAAATGAAATCTATGTAGACACAATTAGTGGCAAAGGTTGGAATAAGTTCAAGACATATCTTTCCCATTGAATATCTATAATTATTTTTGCGTCCTGATGACGACGCTAATTTTGGGTCAGGTTAATAATGTATTATGTTGTAAACCAAATATTTTATCATATATACCGGGTGGCCAACTAAGAATGGCGGTCGGGCATAGCCCAGAAACGGTTTATAGTACAGCTTCGGGCAAAAATATCATGGACTAAGTGGTCCCGAGAAACATCTGGAAATTATTTAGGGAAGTGTAGAATGCCCGCTAGATGGCGTAGACCAAAAATTTAAATTTTTATTTCATACAAAATTTACCACCTTAAGATCTATCACAAACATCAAAATCAGAATCTCCTAAAAATTCACTAAATATAGACTAAGGAAAATCTTTTCTAATAAGACCAAATTTGCTAAATTCCATTCAGGACAAGCAGAAAATTATTTAAATTTGTTTGTGATAGATCTTAAGGTGGTAACAATCCAATGAATTATTTGAAAAGGAGGTGTACAAAAAGAAAGTGAAACGAAGAGATAAATGAGAAGAATAAACAGTGCGTCGCAACCAGGAGGATGTATACTAAAATGGTCGAAAAGAAGGTTGAAAAAGAAGCAATAAGGAAAGTAAAGGAAGATTAAAACGAGAGAAAGAAGGAACTGAGGAAACTAGAACTATCCCTGAAAAAAAGTTGTGCAGGGATAGAGATGTGTGGAGCGAGGGGTACAAGCTAGCTGTCAAAGGAATGGAAACTTAACACCAAAAAGGAACTTAACACCAAAAAGGAAAACGGAACTTAACACCATATCAAATCCCCAATAAGGAGCAAAAATAAGCAATTAAGGAACTTGCTGCATTTAATTCAATGATACATACAGCTCTATGTCTTCCACTTTCGGAAACAGCATTTGATAGAGAAATTAAAATTACTTAACCAGATTGCCGTTAGTAATAGTTTCAACACCAAAATTATAGATACCATTTTACATAAAAAAGAAACAATATGAACAATAAAATCAATTTATCTAGCACAGAACCAAAACTAATCAAGAAAATATATGTAATTGAGTTATTTTCGTTCTAAAAGTAATTTAACAGTAGGTTTCAAACCTAATATCAAACTGTAATGTTTTATTTAATGTCATTTGCTACACATCTACATATAGCAGAAAAAGGAAAGAAGCTTAATCCTCTCGAATCAATAGAAATTTTTAAAGCATGCAATAAATCGAATGTGACTGTTTTAAATGACCAAACTGACCGGATGTATACACCCCTTTTCCTATCTTTGTAACAAATTGTAAGATATAGAAAAAATGTGTTTGCATTGTAATGTAATTTGTTTTTACGAATGACCCAAGAAGGTTGAAACTGCAGCAACCAATATTAAATAAAGTGGTTTAACAAAGTGAATATATTACAAAATTTACCAGTAACGGCTGAAACCATCGATTATTTGAATTCTAATTACCTCTATAATTTGATTGACAAAGCATTGACGCTTTTCAGTTATCTACCATGCTTAATTTGTTATACAATACTTAGAAAGATAAGATTTTTCCTTAAAAAGAGTATATAGTGATTGCAAAGTAGTAATACCCAATTGTTTTGACTATATAACGAATACATGCTTCTGAAATATTAATTATATGTAGTAGCTGTTTATAGCTGAAAGTACTTTATTGTGTACTTTAGGCAGCTAGTCGAAGAAGTATAATATTTTTAAATTAAAATGTTTATTTCTAAAATAACACTGGTAGCCAATTATTATCTAATGATTGGTGTGATTCACAAATGCATATTTTAATGTTTAATAGTGAAATAATTTTGTGGATAATGTATTTTGTACCTCACGTGAGCAAAATACAGACGATAACAACTTCTTCATTGCATCATATAAAAGTAAACTTCAAAAAGTTCTTCAGTCTATTTCTCTCGGAGTATCATGCCTCCTCGTAATGGACCATGTTCCAAAAGATTGCTGCAGTATCATTCCATGAATCGCGTTACAAAAATATTTGCCACATAACACAGTGTGATAGAGTCGTGATTCTTTAATTAACAACATCAACAATAAACACATTACAGCATATTATTTCTCGGACGGTATCTTATAGCTATGACCCGTACTTTCCGTATACTATCACACATATACCAGCATGTATTTTATATCTTTCGAATATAACATAAACATGTACTTATAGTGAAATATTCGCGACACACGACCACATGAAATACCGGCTCTTATCGGATATGTACATGTAAAAAATGAGTTCACTTAATTAGACATTGCATTAAGAATACAATACAAACGATTGTCTTCAACAACGTGATATTTTGATTTATTATTTTGTTATTATGAAGTGAAACAGAATGTTATTGGAACACCAGTCGTCGTTCATTTTTTATAAATTAGTACAAATTGATAAAGTGCAGAAATCATTTAGTAACAAGTATCTGTCGAGAAATGAGTAGAACTTGTATATAAAACCATTTTTGAATGATACTTGTGTGTGATATAAAAAATAACAGAGAATGTTGAGTAATTCTAAAATTATCGAATTATAAGTAAAGTTAAGCTTAATTAATTAACTGGTGGGTGTGCTCATCAGCTTCCAGAATACTCGTTGTTCCTTCAAACTGCCTACCACTATCTTTGATGATTTTAATTTTCTTGCGGTATTTTTCATACATATTTAGTTTGCGTTTTACTGGTTTGGTATTGTTTTCTTCATCCTCACTTTTTTAATGTTTCCACTAAGTAGTGCTATTTATTTTACTTACATATTTATTTATTCTGTATACCATTGGTGTAGACCAATTTATATGTACAAATAAATTTTATAACAAAAGCAAAACGCAATAAATAACTGAGCGCATGCAATAGAATTATATTATGCTGGCATCTTCATATGAGTATTCAATCATCACATTTACATACATCTACAAACAGACAAACGGAATGTCTTCATCTCAACTCTCAGAACCCGACTACCAGTTTATATTAAAAAATTCATCCAAACGATGAAAACATTTGTCTGACAATAATTTATTTAGACTAGCTTTAAATTTTTGCTTAAAGATTCAGGTAATGATTGTAAACTTTATTGCCAATATTTAAATATGAATGATAAAACATGGCACGCCTTCTCAGATCTTACATTAGATAGGTAATTAGAATTTCTTGTATTGTAGTTATGAGACTGAATTTTTGCTGAATTTCTGTAGATCACTATGAACATAGTTTGCCACTACCTGAATGTACAGACCACAGATATCCTTGAAATGACGAAAAAATTATCTTCACGATTCCGTATAGTCTAAGTTGTTTATAATTCTTATAGCACGCTTTCATAAAAGTATATAGTACAGATTTCAAATTAGTAGCACTACTCCAAAAAAGAAGCCATAATATAAGGCCATAATTAGTGGATCAAGGCAAGAATATAGCATTCTCAACGTCTCGCTATTACAGCTCTTTTTATTTTTGACATCACATATAAGATCCTTTTTAACTTCGGGATAAGTTTTTCAATATGCATATCCCGTATAAATCTAGTGTCAAAACTAAACCCAACAACTTAATCCGGTACCAAATTCAAACAAAGACCATTGACATTCAGCTCCAATGAACCAACAGAATTAGAGGAGTTTACTAATAGCAATAAAACCACTCTAAAATTTCATTAAATGTATTGCCACATTATCTTGTTAATTCAGTTATATCAGCACCAGTCACCATCATATTTGTAGCATCAGCATAAAGAGTAAGCCAACCAGAGACATTATTCTCTAGATCATTTATATAAATGTTAAACAACAATGGGCTAAAGACAGATCTCTGAGCTACGCCCATGTCGTTACAGACCACATCAAAGGTATGTATTAAAAGATTTTCGTCGTTGTCAATGTCTTTCACCTAACACCATAGTGGAGTAACTTGCTCAACAATATATAGTGATCAACCCTGTCGAAAGCTCGGGATAGATCACAATTAATACACACTACCAGCATAGTTTTTAGTATTGTTTCTGTGATGATGATGATTGATTGACCAGCGATGATGAATATTTGCCATCTCTAGAGGATGGACCTCACTTAGTAAATCAGTCAGAATTAAATGACCGTATTCGAGATCTGAACTTATCAAAAACTCAAGCAGAAATACTAGAATCTAGCTGTTAGCTCCGGGCACACATATTTGTATGTATTGTAATCGCCAGAAAGAATTGTCACATTACTTTTCAACCGAAGAAGGTCCATCATTCTGCAATAATGTCGATGATTTAATGCTAACATTAGGTCATCAACACAACCCAGAAGAATGGCGTCTTTTTATCGATCCTTCGAAATTGAGTTTCAAAGCTGTCCTTCCTCACATATGAAACGTTTATCCATGCATCCTGGTTGGCTACGCAGTCCATAAAAAGGAAACTTTACTCGACAAAATTAATTACAAAGTGTATAAATAACATATCAGCGCTGACTTCAAAGTTGTAGCAATTGTATTCGGTTTACAAGTGGGGTACACAAAGCACTGTTGTTTCCTTTGTGAGTGGAACAGTCTATCGAGAAATTCCCACTACATTGTTAAATATTGGCCAGTCAGGGCGAAGTATATTCCTGGATAAACGAATATACTTCATAAGGCACTAGTCTTTCAATTCATATATTAATAAAGCACTAGTGGTACCTGATAAAGTATTTCCACTACACATCAAATTAGATTTGATGAAGAATTTCGTCAAAGCAATGGATAAAGATGGTCGTGGATGCCAATCATCAACGTGATACTTAGAATACTTTTAAGAGTGTGGCCCAAAATTTTCAAGGAAACACAAAATCTGACATTTACATAGCAATTGTGAATGAACTTCTTAGAAGTTACCATGAACTGGTCTGTAACATGAGTTTTAAAATACATTTTTTTACACCTGGATTTCTTTTTCCTGAACCTCGGCAATGTCAAAGGTGAACACGGCGAGAGATTTCATCGAAACGTTTCTGATATCGAAATACGTTATCAGGGCAAGTGGAACAGTGAAATGTTGGCCGATTATAGTTTGATATCAGAAAGTACCGTGGAACATATAAAAGAAAAACATTTTAAGACAAAACGTTTGTACTAAAGCTGACATGTCAGAATAATTTTTTTTTATTGTTATTATTAGAACTGTAAGAGGAAATAAAACTGTACATAGTTACTAAAGAAAAAAAAAATTAAAATTTATTGCCTAGGGTAATTGGTCATCCCACTACGTACTGTACAGCGCCTGATAGATATCCTGGTGATTATAAACTGTTCTGGTTTAGTATTATTTCTGTATCTGCGGTATGTTTAAGCGTTCGAGTTATACAGTGTGATCGTGAGTTATGGCCAGTGCTGTATGGAACATGATCCATGGCTAGGTGCCATTTATTTTTAAATAGAAGTCATTTCCAAAACGTTTGACTGTATACAGGGTCTTTCACGAGACCCGTTAGTTAGAAAGTTTACGGAATATATTTTTAGTACAATTCTGAAATTTTAACAGTTGCATTTCTGGTATAGGTTCAACTGTTTTAAAATACATTCAACAAAATTTGACTTCCGGTTATACAGGAAGTAAATAGCAATTTTGTTATTTTAAATACAATGGTATAATTTTTTCAATGCAATCGATTCTACGACACTGACATATTTTATTTTCATAGCTAACTATGAGAAAAAATAACAGATATTAGTATACTTATCGTAGTTCGAACCAATAATCTCTAATAACACAAAAATTAATAAAGATAGGTATATGAGACCTTAATGCGAATCGATGGCATCGAATTTCTTGCTGAACTAAATGCTACAATAAAAACTACTATGTGCCATTTGAAAAAAAGAAATTTTTAATGTTTGAAGATATCTGAATTTGTTGCTACTTTCTGCACACCATGTATACATTTTGTTGAAAGTTGTGACAGTTCTCAATCTCTATGACCCTTTACTTTCGTTTGCCGAAGTTTGGTACCTTACGCTTCAAAGGGCTTTGCAATATTCATTTTTCTTTAAGATGGTGTAATAGAGGAAGAATTAATTAAATGCATGGCTAAGTTTCCCAACAAGTATACAGCAGGCGATGATAACATACCGAGCTTCCTTAATTCGGGATTGCAGATACATATTTGCTTTTTCTCTTAAAATAATTATTAATCTCTCTATTTCGACTTGTGTATTTCCTGATAGATGGAAGAGAACAAGTCCCAGTATATAAGAAAGGCGATCGATCTTTGGTTTCGAATTATCGTCCTATCTCTATAATTTCTAATTTTTCGAAACTCTTTGAAAAAGTGCTGTATTCCAACATCTACACCAGTACACGTTCTTTTATATCTCCTAACCAACATGGCTTCCTCCCTGGTAAATCTACTGATACGAATTTGGCAACGCTGTCACAGTTCATCCGTGAGGTCTTAGATGTGCGCGGTCAGGTTGGTTATATATACGGATCTCTCTAAAGCCTTCGATCTTGTCGACCATGAAATTCTTCTTTGTAAATGATCTTCCTTTGGTCTTGTGCCTTCTGCTACAAATTTACTTAGATCATACCTAACAAATAGAACATGATATATAATTTATAATGGCTACTCATCGAAGGAATTTGTGCTTACGTCGGGTGTTCCCCAAGGATCTAACTTAGAAACCTCTCTTATTTATACTATTTATTAATGATCTATTACTTCAAATGAATTGTCCTATTGTTTATGCTGATGATATTAAAATATTTGCTCGAATTACATGTGATGCTGACTTTTGCAGGATAACCTCGATAATCTTGTTGTATGGTGCACTCGATTTAAACTTAACACTTGAATGTTGATAAATGTTGTGTTGGGTCATACACAAGATCATTACCATTAGATATACTGTCTTATCGCATTGGCGAAAGCATACTGTCAACTAAAATTGAAATTAAGGATATGGGCGCTACCTTAGATTCTTCCCTTAGCTTTAAGTCATACATTATTAACATTTGTTCTGAAGCTTGCAGATCACTTGGCTTTATCTTTCCATATCAAAATACTTAAAGAATATCTGTTTCTATCTGATTAACTGTATTTATTTCTATTTAGTTTATTATTTACTTTATTTATTATTTATTTACATATTGTTATTATTTAGGTTTCTGATTTACTTATTTAAAGTTCTGTACACGTGTTGGAATAATATTCTTTGATTTTATATTATTTAAAGAAATAGCAAAATATTAAGGAAAATTGTAAATATCTTCGAAAAACTTGAACTTAGGGATAGGGAACCCTAATACAAAATATTTGCAAATAATGCATAGAATCGACTGTATTGAAAACAATTATACTATTGTATTTAAAATAACAAAGTTGCTATTTACTTTCGGTATAACTGGAAGACAGACTTTGTTGAAAGTATTTTAAAACAGTAGAACCTATACCACAAATGCAACTGTCAAAATTTCAGCATTGTGCTAAGAGCAGATTCTATAAACTGTCTAACTAACGGGTTTCGTGAAAGACCCTGTTTAGAGACTTGTCTGCAATGGCATGAGGGTAGAGACTCTAATGTAGCAAAGAAGTCGTATAGGGTGCGTGACAACCAAACAGTGAATTTTACTACTACACTTAGTAAACCAGTTAGTTAAGATACTTACGAATCTTCTGATAGTTAACTGCTGTTTAGGATAGCATCTCTAACAAACAATATCTAGTGTGAAGTTAAATTATTCGTTTTAAGAGCACTTCTATGAATATTGGACAAAAATCAGTTATCAGTCGTAATGATGATAATACTACGTGTTATACTGCAGATTGTAATCGTAATTTTATTTGATTGTTACTAGCGCAAATAATATATACTATAAAGGTTATCTTAAAGGTTAAACAACAACAAAATATCTTGTTTATTTGATTGCCTAAGAAAATAAATAACATAAATAGTCTAAGAAATGAACTTTATTTTAAGCAAATGATTTGAATAACGCTTTTGGATAATTGCTAAAAGCCAAATAAATCGTACAATCTAATTCCAGTCAGATTTACGAACAATTTATTGTAAACAATCCTTTAAACATTATGTTATCCAAATAAATGTAATTTACATAAAACTAATTTGAATGTATTAGTAGAAAATATATACAAATAGATATAGTATAATATAGGTAAGCCAATAAGTATGGTAGCTGTTAGGAACTAATAATGTAGGCCAAAAAACTAGCATGCATGACGACCGAGTATAAGAAAAAATTTTACTGTTTTTTTGTCGGGAGAAAAATCCTTTATGGACTACGCGTGTCTCGCTCTATGACATGTCAGTGTAGTACTCACCAGCATGGCATACTTACTAAAAAACCCCCGAGGTTTTCCAGATCTTTTCGCTCTGGAACTACTTTGTGGTATTACTTCAGAGGGAAGTTGGATTAGATGTTAGAGCTTTCTCGTCTAACTTGGCGTTTGCTTTTGTCTATCGTCTCTCTCCTTTCGCGCTAGGATGCTCCTCGTCCACTTTTCTACTACTCTTCAGTTTTCCTCTCTTGTTAGCATGTTGTCTATTACATTTTGTACTGTAATAGGCGCTACAATATTTTCTGCCTACAACCTTTCCGGAGCCCATGTTGGGCATTCAAAAAATGTATATTCGGCCGTGTCTATCCCGTCGCAGTAGCAACATTCCTGTGTTGGTCTTATCGCAAACCTATGTAAATATGACTAAAAGCAGCCGTGCCCAGTTAGGAATTGCGTCATATAGTAGGTCACTTGGCCATGTTTCCTATTTACCCAAGGTCGTATGTCATGTACGAGTCGCTTAGTCCATGTAGCCCGTCCACTATTCCTGCTCCACTTTTCCTGTTAGCTATCCAGCATCTCGCATAGCATTTTGCTTGCTGCGCCATCTCGCTATGGATGGAGTTCTTGGAACAACAAGTAGCGCTTTCGTTGATGCTATTCTGTACACTCTCGATATGCTTATGGCGGACTTTCGCTGTACAATAAGCAGCTTCTGCTGGTTCAGCTGCATCTGTATGGCGTCGTTCCAAATGGGCGCTCCATAAAGCAACACGGACTGCACCATGGAACACAGTAGCCTCCTGCTGCACTCACTGGGCCTTTACTCATATAACATAATCAATTGTTTACAATACTGTATACTGTGTTATATACTTTTAACATCGAGCAGTTGCATGTAGCTATCTCTAAATTAAACGGCGACTTTCAGTCTCCTCTCGTCGAATCTTCTAACCATTTTCTGTACAATAGTGCTAAAAAACTACTGTCTTGGTTTACTAACGAAGACGAGAGCTGCAGTAATGGATGGCATTAAGGTTAGAATAAATGGCGAGGTTGTCCCTGTTCCATTGCTAAATTATTGAACTCTATATCTCTTGTTATGCGTTCTTTAAAACCTTCTGCATTTGCGCGTCAGCTACGTAAGCAGTATTTACTTTGATCATAGCTCGTTATCTAGTGTGGTTAAATGTATTAATGTATTCTTCCATATTTAATTTACATGCTTTATTATCTATATGTATGTGTATGCACATTGACTATGTAGCTTACTTTGCCTACGTTGTACGGTCAAGTACTTCCCTTCGAATAATAATAATTATTATTTTTGCCAGGGGAAAATGCTTTATGCACACCAGCGCATGGGCTCCTTCGCAGTATGGTAGTGTGGGACTCTCAGAATTTCTGCCTACCCACTTAAAACCTCTCCTCCGCTCTTAAGCAGCGTCCGGAACCATTATATACTAAATGGTTCCGGACGACCGAACCGACGGAACCATTTAGTATGTATCGAACACCGCCAGCTATCTCAGTCATCTCATCTATTTCCCTACGACTCTATTTGCTGTCTCCTTCTTTCATCAGATTCCTTTCTATTCATGATGGTTTTGAATATATTTTGGATGATTTCCCAGTTTCCTACGAACTCCACCATCAACGAGATTAGAATTTCCTCGGTAATTGGGCACACGATCTTGCCTTGGGCTATCCTTCTATTTTCATACCATCTACTCCAAACGAAAGCAGTATGTTCTGCAGTATCAACCAGACTACAGTAAATACATCGGTCCTCATTGTCCTTTCCTATTCTTTTCGCTTACGCCCGGAAGGTACCATGAGCCGTTAACACTTGTGTCAGATAATAGTCGTCATTCCGACGTTGGCAGTTTATCCAGCTTCTGATATCTTCAATTAAGCGCTTTGTGCATTGTGCCTTATCCCTCGCTTGGTCTCTTTTACCACTCAATCAGTGTCCTTCCTTGGCATCCCGTGCGCTGCTTCGATCTTCCTGTCCATTATTGAATATGCGAGTCATTTCGAGTACCATTAGGTCAATAGGAGTTGTGCCCGTGATCACTTGAGAGAAAGTCAAGGACGCAGTTTTATAAGACAAGGCCACGCGGATGACGATGTTTCGCTGCGCTCGCTCCATAATTTTCCTGTATTTCTGGGTATATACACCTTTTTTCCAAACTGGTGCCGCGTAGTGTATCAGTATCTCAGTATCATTCTCTTGCTACTGTTAGGGCCGTTTATGGCATGTATCCTCACTCCCTCTAGGTTAAAGAAAACATAATTTCTCTTTTTTTCACCTTTCATTAGGATTGCTTCGGTTTTATCCGGTGCCAAGCATAGCCCGCGGTTTCCCATCCATGTACTTATCAGTCCCAAGCATGTGTTTGTATTCCTCATCAGTATGCGCTCGTCACTGGCCCCCACAACGAGCGCAAGATCATCTGCGAATGCAATACATACTGCGTCTCTGATCAGTTCCTGACTCAGCACCCCATCATACCAAACGTTCCAAAGCACTGGACCTATGACCGACTCCTGTGGTACACCTGTCTTCACTTCGACAGCCTCGTTCTTTACTATGCTGATTCTTCTTTCTGACAGGTATCTAGTTATAAGCGCGAGGATGTACTCAGATATCCCTCTGTTCTTTAGCTCTTGTATAATTTGCCCGTGGGGCGCAGAATTAAACGCTTTTTTACATCGATAGTATTAGAACCCTCCATTTGTGCAGGCTTTCTTGAACCGTTTCCACAACTGCCTCGATTGAGTGGATGGTAGATTTTCCCTTCCGGAATCAATACTGATGCCAGTGGAGGTTCTCTCTCTTCAATTTCCACGATTAGGCAGTTTTTTATAAGGGTTTCTAAAAGCTTTCTCAGGGTGTTTAATAAGCACAATGGTCTATAAGAACTAGCCCAATTTTCTGTAGCAGTTTGTTCATAACACTCAACAGCCACACTCCGCAACTATTTTGATAGCCTCAGCGGAGATCCCGTGAAGTCTAGGAGTTGTTCCGCCTTTTATGCCGCAAATGGCGCTTTTTAATTCCTCTCCAGTAAACGGCTCAGCCTTCTGTACTACTGGACCGACCTGGCATTCATCTCTGCTTTCTGGGAAAAAAATAAACAATAATTCACCTTTTCTCCTCAATATTATTATAATCATATCATACAGTGTAAGGTACCTTGTCTTTTTAAGCATGATCTTATAGGCTCCACCCCACGTTCAGACGACCAGGCTACGGAGAGACGATACCGGACATAACATTGGCCTCGGAGGACATTGTGCGGGACATCGTGGACTGGCGAGTCATGGAGGACTACACCACCAGTACATAAGCTACAACGTGACGAGGCAGCAGCCGATCAGGCGAAATCCTGCTCCGCCCGGTCCTCAATGGAACGTAGCGAAGCTGGATGAAGACGCCCTGGCTCATGCAATCGCTCGGGGAAAGGATGCCGTCATGGAATGTACCGGTTCGGCGGAGACAATTGCGGACGCGACCATGGCCCTCATACGCCGCGCCTGCGACGCCTCTATGCCGCGGAAAAGGAAACACAATAGAAGATCTGCGTATTGGTGGAACGACGAAATCGCGACCCTTCGGAAACAATGCTTACAGCTTAGGCGGAGAATAACTAGAGTGAGACGACGAGATCCGAACGCGGCAGAATTAGAGTCCCAGGACTTTAAGAACGCCAAGAGAGATCTCAAGAACGCCATCTACAGGTGCAAGAAACGTAAGTGGGAGGAGCTGCGGCAGGACGTTGACAACGACCCATGGGGCCTTGGGTACAAGATCGTCATGCAGAAGCTTACGACAAAGACGGCGAATCCAGTCCTCGAACGAGATTGGATGCTGAACATCGATGACACGTTGTTCCCTACCCATCCGGAGAGAACTGCGGAAATGGAGGACGAGCCATTGAACGACATCCCGCTTTTCAGTGGAGATGAACTGTCAAGAGCGGCGAACTCCCTACAAAACCGGAAGGCACCTGGACGCGACGGAATTCCAACGGAAGCTTTTAAAATTGTGGCGCGCGTCTGCCCAGATCTGCTTCTGAACATGTACAACCGCTGCTTAACAGAAGGAGCGTTCTGCAAGAGATGGAAGGTACAGCGACTAGTGCTGATAAGCAAAGGCAAGGGCGACCCAACCACTGCATCGGCATATAGACCGCTATGTATGCTGGACACGGCTGGAAAGCTACTAGAAAGACTGCTCAAGACACGACTAGAGAGCAGCATAGACGACGCGGGAGGCCTATCCGAGAGACAGCATGGCTTCAGGAAGGGACACTCCACCGTCGGCGCCGTAGCGCAGGTAGTGGAGACCTTCGAAGCCGCTCAACGGGGAAATCATTACTCGAGACCCCTGGTTATACTCGTCACATTGGACGTAAGCAACGCCTTCAACTCGGCGAGATGGGACGTCATGTTGGACGTCTTGCGGAACACGTTCGACACGCCATCCTATTTACTTAGGATGATACGCAGCTACCTTAGCGACAGGAAGCTGGTCTACGACACCGCAGGCGGGCCGTGTACGAAGAAGATAACAGCGGGAGCGGCGCAGGGTTCCATACTCGGCCCCGACTTATGGAATGTGTCCTACGACGGTATCCTCCGAATGGAGCTGCCGCAAGATGCGTATCTGATAGGATACGCAAACGACGTAGCGGCAGTCATCCTAGCGCGTGACGAGGCGGATGCCCAGAGAAGGCTCAACCAGGTAATGAGAAGAGTCACCACATGGATGGACGAACACGGCCTGACCCTGGCAACGGAGAAGACCGAGGTCGTTCTACTGACCAGGAGAAGAATCTCTAGGGAGACCGACATGACGGTGGATACGGAAGTCATACCCACTACAACTTCCGTGAAGTACCTTGGACTGCGGCTCGACAGCAAGATGACCTTCTGGCAACAGATTCAGTCGTCGAGCGATAAGGCCGCTAAGGTAACGACGATGTTGAGCCGACTAATGGCCAACGTAGGAGGACCGACGGCGAGTAAATGCCCGTTTCTAATGATCGTCACCCATTCCATACTGTTGTATGGAAGCGAGATCTGGGCTGACGCCTTACAGCAGGACAAGTACAGAAAGCGGATGGCTTCAGTACAACGACGGGGAGCACTCAGGATCACCAGCGCATACCGTACGGTTTCCGAACCGGCGGTGCTTGCGATCGCAGGAGTAACCCCGAGAGACTTACTGGCTCAAGAAAAGAAGAGAGTCTACGAGACACGACAAGACGTCGGTGCACGACAAGCAAGAGCGGACGCTAAAGCGCTCACACGATAATGTTGGCAAGAGCGCTGGCAGTACGGCACGAAAGGACGGTGGACGGCCAGACTCATCCGCAACATCACGGAGAGGATGGACCGAGATCACGGCGACCACCTCACCCACTTTTTCAGCGGACACGGGTATGTGAACGCATACCTAGCTCGAATGGGTAAAGCAGAGAACGCGACATGCCAGTATCACGACTCTGCGGAAGATGATTCTCACCACACCTTCTTCGAATGCGAACGCCGGATAACGTCGTGCAAACGATGCTGTCCGGACACGACCGCTGGCAGAAGATCGCCACGTTCGTCGAGAAGGTGCTGAAGGAGAAGAAGAGAGAGACTCAAGCAATGGAGGCAGCCGACCGAGGCTAACTACGAGGTGCCATCCTGAAGTAATGCGACCAGCGGTTCCGGGATGGATTCTACACCTGACAAAGTGAGGTTTTTTAGTGGGTGCGAGCCCCACACACCGGGGACGGGTCTCGTCCCTGATGGTGCGTTAAGGCATTTTTCCTCACTTAAAAAAAAAAATTATTATTATTCCTTTATCTCCTCGCTGGTTACGTCGCATTCTATACCACTAACAAAAATGGTTTCCTCGTATCGTTTGGTCTCCACTTGTATATCTTTGCTTTTTTTACTATTTTGCGCTTGAGAACTTTATCATCATCACTTCGCCCTTTGCTATTTTTCTAATCGTTTTAACCTTAATCCAAATTTCATCAATATTTACATTGCTTTTTATCTTCCGATGGATGTCGACTTATTGCTTGCCTTCCGATTTGATAGTGAACTTCTCTAATTTTTGGCTATCTTTTCTTCCTGAGACCTTGCCTTCTGTGCCCTTTCTTGTAGTTACCCAGATTGTTTTATTTGTCCCTCTAAATACAGCCTACACGCACTTTTCTAAATATCCTGTATGAATATTTCCCAGTGACATAATATTCATTTTGTTCCACCCCTCGGAGCTGTGCTTGCTTTCCCAGTTTGTCTATAATGTTATATAACTTCCTGGTACCTTCCGGGTGCATTTCATATGGAAGCACGAAGAGAATTCTAGAGCTTTCGTCCGCTTTTCCTCTGCTTAAGCATGTTGGGGTATTTTTTTTAACATATTCTATAGTGCCTGCTTCCAATTTCTCTTCCAGTACAAGTATTATCTCCGGATATCTTATCTTGATGTTATCTGCAGCCTGTTCTTCAAAATTACCGCCTGGGTTAACTATGACTACAAGGTTGCCTCGGCGTCTTTGCGCCGTCTCCAGATCTATGGACTTCGTATTTTCGTAGCACTTATTTGGTCAGGGGGCAACAATTATTTCAGCCAATTTGTCCCATTCCATCATGTATTCCAGTGTTTTCTCAATCTTGTTATCCAGAGCCACTGTTTGCTGCCCAATTTCTCTTATTTCCATTTCATCTGTTCCTATGTTACTTGGCTGTTTATTGTTGTCGCGTCCGTTTGCGTATTTATGGAAGTTGGCTGTTTCTCCCGACTCAAATCCGAATAAAAGTTGCATCTTATTTCAAGGATGTCTACCTTTCTCTTTAAGTTACCAACAATATTTACCAGTTCTCTATTAGCTGATTTTATTTCGGTTTTGACTTTTGTGCTCTCCTTAACCATTTTTTTAAGTTCGTCAGTTTTTTTGTTTAACTTACAAAGTCATGAAGCTTAAAAGGTCCAATATTTCTTTACTCGTCTCTTGATCAGTTTCTTTCCACAGTCCTTTCCGTATTTCCCTTTTCCTTGTCTTTTCAGCCGGCCCGTAAGCAGCTCTAAAGGGGCTACCACTAAGCTGGTATAGTCTTACGATAGCATTCACTGCCGCCTCTTCGTCCCTCCAGGAAAAGTCCTCCGTTCCAGTTTCGGTTTTGTCCTGCCCGGGCGTCCTGCCGATGAGTTTAAAGGTTGGGCTGGTTAGCATGTCATCGTCTTTCCACGTGGTTTCCATACTACCTCTTCTGGGATCTGGTGCAATATCTTCCGCCATTTGCTTTTGCAGAGCCAGATTCCGTTCCTTCGCTAGGGGTGTTCCCTCTTCTCGTTGCACAGCCTCTCTTTTAGAGGTGACTGTAAGACTGTCAGGTCTTCCCATGCTCAGTGGTGGTGTCCTGCATATGCTATCTCTCCATCGGATCTACATCTCCTTCCCCTTCTTTATTCAGCTCCTCCCTTTAGCACTTCCCATAATGTTCCCACGAATTGGGTCGAACTAAAAGGTCGAGTGCGGTAGTGCGCCCGTGCCACACCAAGGCTAATCAAACCGGAGGTCGCCTGGTCTCCGGAGTTTATCACGCTAGAAGCTTGGCGTCCTCCAAGCCACGCAGTCCTCGGCGCGTCTCGTTTCACCTTGACTTGGGTTGCGGTTTAATAGTGTCCGCAGGCCAGCCAGCTACGGCAAGCCCCATGGGGATCTGGGCATTCTGATGTCCTTCTCTAAGGCTAGGGTCGGAAGAGGACGCCTCTCTGTGTTCCCCATTTCAGCGTACATACGCTGCCCATACCGATGGCTAGTTCAGAATCCAGGATCCTGCTGATGAGGGTCCCCACATCCCCGACGCCGACGATCATTTGTTTGAGTCGTCCTTTACCTCACTCGCTCCGCCCCGTCCCGTCAGGCTCGAGGAGAGCGAGCTACTGTGCCGCACCGTCAGCGTCAAGGTCTCATGATTCCTTGGGACCTCGCTAACTCAATTCCCTAGATGCGGATTCGCTGGGTACAAATGCCATTCGTTGATTGCTGGTTACGATATGATGTGATGAGAATCTTCCAATAGGAGTCAAATCACGCGATCACTTTAGGTACAGTTGTTTCTGAGACGACGCAGTTATTCTTTTCTTATATTAAACATCTGTTACTTAAATGTTAAATATCTCTTTTGAAATTACGTATACGGGGTTGAAAATTTATGACAATATAGTTTACCAAGAAGTAAAACTAATGTTTACAATTATATTCACATCAAGACGTTACAATACTTGAGAATTTATCACCATATGTTGTACAATTTCAACAGATTGCATCATATTTATCGAGGACTGTTCTAAAATAAATTTGACCCGTAACAACTCCAACCTTCTTTAAAGAAGAAATTTTCGTAGGAAATTTCTTAAGTATCTACCATGTTTTTTAATTTCAAAAGGTATATTTTTTTTGCTAGCTGCCTCAAATCTCTAATGCTTATAAAGGAAAGCACAAATAACCCAAACTACCATGGGGTTCTTCGACATTCGGCCGGAACTAAAAACATTTTAACAATCGGAATTCAAAAGGCGTGAAAGTTGTAACTTTAGATGGATTATATTAAACTAAGGACAACTAATATCACAAAAGAATTTACCCTAAAATCTATATCAGGTTTTATACCAACGAAAATTTTAAAACGCTAATAGCGGAATAACAAAAAAAAACAGATAATTTTATCTCTTAATTCTGCGGCTAAAGAAAAAGAAAGGACCGAAAACGTTAAAATAAATTTTGAGTGTTTAATGTCGCTGTCAGCCTTCACACGACAAAAATCCCAAAAAAAACCTTAATTATTGTTATCTTTCGATAACCGTCATAGCCGAGCCCCAAAACAAAAAAATGAGTATGGACAATTGACCATCTCTTAACGCTGGATACTACTAGAAACAAAAAGAAGGTACCAATTTACGGCCAAAATGAAAGTTCGTTAAAAGCAAGTCACCTGAAGGGCTTGTACCTAGCCGATCGTCAAGTTTAAACTATCAATTCAAAACAATAAAGAAAACAAAACTTCACTTTATTACTTTGTCTTCTACATCGAGAAGTTTTCATAATCGGGAAATAAAGTCGTATTCAGGATTTAAAAGTCATAATCGGTTGTCATAATCATGTCATAAACAAGGAAAACCATCGAGAATCAGCTGGTATATTTTCAAAAGATGGTAACAATAATTACTATTATTTAGGAACGACGCACCACTAACGAGAAAACAACGTTGTTAGAACCGAGATAAGGGCACGAGTTGAGTGATTCATTGTCTGTCACAGAATCAGTTCCTGCATTATCCTACTGGTTTCCAGATACCACCCAAAACTGCGCTAGACAAGCCCACACCCGAAGGGAAAAATCAAGAACGTAAAGGTATTCGGTAAACTCAAAGAAAGACATGACGACATCGCGAGATTCCCTAATTGATCCTAAATAATAAAACCTATTGCATAATACATACACTAGCGGTACCGACCCTGTACATTCACAGAAAATAATGTTCGAACGTATTTATTTATAACAACTGTTCTTTTTTTTCTCTCTTTCTACGGATGGTATTTAGAAGTTATATATACGGCCTTTGGAGGTATTGTGGCCGCTCATCCGGACGGCAACTTCTTCTAGTCATCGTTTGATTGAGGTTTTAGGTGTTCGACGTTCCAGCAACCAGGTTGAATATTTCCATCTCGATCTTTTAGTTCGTAGGTGGTGGGCGATATTTTTCGATGGATTAAGTACTGCCCCACGTTGGGCGCCAATTTTTATTACCCTTCACTTCAAAGAATCTAACGTTACTTGAAGTTAATTTGGTAATAAAGCACTTATTGTAATACAAACGAAAATACCTAGTTTGCGATAATGATGGTGAAGTTCCCTAAATACATAAACAATAAGCGACCTCGCTAGTTCAATTCCCTAGATGCGGATTCGCTGGGTTCAAATTCCATTCGTTGATTGGTGGTTACGATATGGTGTGATGATGAGAATCTTCTAATAGGAGTAAAATCACGCGATCACTTTAGGTACAGTTGTTTCGGAGACGACGCAGTTTTTCTTTTCTGATATTAAACATCTGTTACTTAAATTTTAAATATCTCTTTTGAAATTACATATACGGGGTTGAAAATTTATGACAATATAGTTTACAAAGTAATAAAACTAATGCTTACATTTATATTCACATCAAGACGTTATTACCATATGTTGTATAATTTCAACATATTGCGTCATATTTATACGAGGACTGTTCTAAAATAAATTTGACGCGTGACACTATGATGACATATCATGATTAATTATAGGGTTATATATTAATCTATAAATTTTATTTTTACGTTATGTTGCTTTATAAAATTGTTTAATTAAAATGTTTCACAATTTCAAACAGAAAAATAAACACGCCATTGTGACGTCACTAGTCGAAAGCTGTGGGAATATTTATTTTATAGTTGGGGATAGTGTGAGATGTTGACTATATTGTAATATATGCTAAAACAAATATCCTACACGCATTCGCGGTATGTATGTCCTGCCTTGAAAGTATTTTCTGATTAGAGTAGTCTGTTTTCTAAGTATTTTCTTTACTAAGATTGATGACATTGCGATATTTTTAAATGGTACTTGACGTCTGTTAGTGATAAACCACAGTTAGAGAAGCTTACATTTGATTACTTATTAACATGCAAAAATTACCATACAAAATGTTTATAATCGAAATTTACTTTAGAATTGGTCCAAATTTAGATAATAGAGAACGTGTTTATTCCATTAATCAATGCTTGTAGGATTTCCTGTAACCGTTTGCTAATTGACTAGTTACTTATGCACAACTGCTAAGGCATGTTTATGCTTATATTGAAAAATTTCATCAAACAGAGGCAGTAACTCAAGTCTGGCGGTGGAGTACCTAACAAACGAACCACAAATTGCACACGACTCGTGTCAATTTGACAATTAAATCACTCCAGCCCTACAGGCTGTCGTGATTTAAATGCTTGTCAAATTGACACTCGTCTTCGTCGCTATGCAACAAGCATTCGTGAAATTATCTGTAGTAATACCATAAGAGCTTTGAATTTATCGATAATTTCACGAATGCTTGTTGCATAGCGACGAAGACGAGTGTCAATTTGACAAGCATTTAAACCACGACAGCCCGTAGGGCTGGAGTGGTTTTATTGTCAAATTGACACGAGTCAATGAAGCAATGAACAATCAACGATTAAAACTGGTTGCTATGGTAAATCAACAAAGGTGATTATCGCTTATTAATGAAAAAGCACGGTGCTTGATTATCACTTATTGGTCTAGTTTAATTGTCAAATTGACACGAGTCAATGAAGCAATGAACAATCAACGATTAAAACTGGTTGCTATGGTAAATCAACAAAGGTGATTATCGCTTATTAATGAAAAAGCACGGTGCTTGATTATCACTTATTAGTCCAGTAGAGGTATAGGGAATTAATACATTATGAGTTGTATAATCGCTGTAATTTCGAGTTGCTTCATACGCGAATCTGATTGGTTTATATTTGTATGTGTAAAATAATCGATAAATTCAAAGCTCTTATGGTATTAATACAGATAATTTTTTTAACTTTTATGATTGGGCTCAGTGTTGCATACAACATATGAGATTTGCATACTACCCTGCCAACGAGTGAATTATTATGCAAAGTTATCGTTTTAATTAAAAATTTGAAGATATATTTGTATAAATAATTTTGTAAATTGTAAATTCAAGTTATTTACGAAGTTCTGCATTGATTTTTTTGGGACAATATATCTAAATATAAATAACAACGCATTTTAAGTAATAATTCCATTACTGCATCTTTATAATTGACACTTCAACTTATCATATGTAATTTATGAAATTCGGCGATCCCTCAAGAACGTCTTGATAAACTATTGTGAAAATGTTGGTCCTCCTTAATCATGAGATATATTGACTGCGTTTATGTGTAAACATGTTAATTATTCGTCAATCATGCATTAATTAACGTGCATATGTGTACGCATTAAAACCCAATGTATATTAATTACTCAATTAGCGATAATCCATGGCGCTTGTTTCGCTCGTGAAGTACCTTAATCTAAACTAGTAGATAGTCTCGGATCAATTACGCTGATTGTAAATATCATTAATTTGTCAAATATTACGTTTTTTACCGTTGTTGCCCATTTTATAATGGATGCCACTAATGAGGCATCCGGCTAGAATTAAAACGTTATAATTACATTATTTTAGAGATTAGCTTTGTTCGAAATTTAATTAAATGTAGAGCATCAATCTGAAAAGTGAATGTTTATGATTCCCAGCGAAACTAATGATTTATTGTTTGTATTTAGACGTATTGCAGTAGGTATGTAGCTATATTTTTGAACTAACCAGACACGGACATTAAGAAAAGTTTAACGGTCTAAATTAACGAAATTAGCCCGATAAGGAATATTCATTGCATTTATTGAATCCTAAGTTATGTGGATTATAAAATTATATATGATAAATTAAATGTTCTATCTAGACGATTTTGAAAACCGAATTTGTGAAATTTGTAACGAAATATTGCTTATGCATTTTCAAACCCATACGTAAAATATATTACAATTAAAACTCAAAACAAACGCTTTTAAATTTTACTACCCACAATTTTGCAAATAATTTATTTATTTTTGTTGTTATGTTGTTACTCTGTTTATGCTGAATCCGATCGTGTTTACGTCAAGTAGTGAATAGATATACGTAAATAAAATAGTGTCAACAAATGTTACGTAGATTTCTAAAAATAGAATTTCATACACTTTTAGAATGTGTAATATAGAAGATACTTTTTTCCTTTTACATCTTGGAAGCACTTATATATACCTAAGCATTAATCGATTTCTCGTTACATATTCACGACCTATACTGTCTGGAATAGGAAAGATAATTACAGTGGTTTATATAATCTAAAGATCTGAAGCAGTTGCACAAGTAATTTATAGTTAATTTTTTGATTATATTATCTACTACGGTGTACTTAACTACTATTGTTATTACTTCCTGCATATATTTTCTACGCTTCGTGCGTATATTGTCTAACCAAAATGGTATTACGATGTTTTGATCAGACGCATAGGCAGTCTGATGTTGCGCCCACGGGAAAGAAGATTGACACTCCTAAGGTTCATTTTACTAAGCGACACGGTATCTTGCTTTAACAATGCAAAAAGAAATTACGTCTATTTCTCATGACACAGCGCGGTGCAGCTTTTACCTTGTCCGATCAGATACAATCGTATATAAATCTAAATTGGTCTGACCATACGGTAACAGTAAATCATTATTACGTCCAGATAACAAAATAAAAAGTATGATCTCATACAAACGTCCTAAGGGTGGTACAAGAGTTACAACATGGGACAGGATAAGCTCATATATACAATACGGTTGTAATACACACATGACTAAAGATGGACATTTCAAAACGTAAACAGGACTACAGATAGTTTGGTAAAGAATAAACCTAAAAGTGAAAATATTTCAGGAATTGAAAGATAAGTACATAAAGGTCACAAAATAGATATATTAACTGTAAAGAATAAAGTAATAATTGGGGAGAAAGTATTTTGAAATATACGAAATTAGATATTCACTTATTGACGATGTTATGACGAGACAATGAAAAAGTTGATTAAACTTGTATTGTCTTCAATGCAAGAAATAATTGCATAGTTAATAGCTTAAAGTTATTATTTTTGTCTAATTATTGTTCCTAAATTGTGAACTTTTACATATAATCTGAATTACAGCTCCAAATTTGATGACAATACATACATATATCATACAGGGCATGTGTGTGTCTTGATATCCAGGTGGCGGTGCTTATCGCCGTGTTGGTAAACAAATTTTAGTTATCAGATGACATTTGTATGGAATGTTGTTGTGGTAGTCTGGTTTATTATTTAGTTGTTTAAAAAGTTTTATACCGGTTTAGATTAATAAAGATTGAAAATCGTGACATTCATTTATATGGTCAGTGGTCATGAACTGTGGTTCAGGTTGCAGACAATATAAAAAATTCAATTACGCGTATGTGGCTGCGTTCTGGAAAACCTACCAAATTAAAAACACAATCGTGATTGCACAAAAACACCATACGCTGAACATGACAGACTTCGACGTAAATGCAATACATAATTCAATTAGAAATATGCTGCTGAGTAATGCTAAAGGTACACTGTATTAAATATATAAATCTTTCAATTCCATTCGAACTATCTTGTAATTTTGAAGTTTAGATCGATTCATATTTTTAACAACTTGAATAATTAAACTGTAGTCGTTTTGTTTTTGATTATGTTGTATAATGTTCTAATTGATTCTATCGTTATGTCATAACACTTTTATTAAAAACATTGTTATAGAAGACTTCTACTGATAACGTAGTTATAGAAGCAGTATAACTCGGCTAGGTTCCATTATGCTTAATAATATATGTATTTGTCTGATATAAGGTACTCATTTATAACATACTTCTTATATAAAGTACTTAATCCGGGCAGCAGTCACACGCATAATTCGTTTATAACGTACTAATTTCTCCGAATGATGAAACATGCTACGGGGTTGTGAATTGACACTTCATGTCACTACAACACTTGATGTCAGTATTAGATGCTATTCGTAGACGTGCTTTTTCTTATAAATGTCCGCCGAAAATAACAATAACATACCAGTAAGACCTTTATTATTCAAAAAAAAAGTGTTGCTAGTCTCTTCTGCAGACAAAAACCTTCCACTTCGCAAATCTCGTTTAAGCCAAAAATTAGCTAAAACTCATATACTGCTAAATAAGGTGACTATGGCGTATATTTTTTCTAGCCAAAACTCGCGAGTTAAAACTGCCGCATGGGACGATATACATATCTGAAACATTACTGAACACTTCGGGCAAACAGTTTTCAGTGTACCACTTAACTGCAATTGTCTATTGTCCATCTAGTTGAATTGCATTTACTAAGCCCGTACTTTTGAAAAATACCGCATACTTACTTTTTGATCACTGTAGGACTTTTATCGTTTCGTGAATTCCTAATCGACTCTCTTGGTCAGTAGGAAGGTCGGGGGTCATCAGTCACTATTTGGAAAATAAATGGTGCCCGCCATTATTTAAGAAATTTGAAGTTTCATGACAAATTCTTGTTTGGTTTTTAGAAATGAGAAAGGTGACGCGGTACAGAGCAACTTATCATTTTTTTTAATGCTGAGCATCCAATATTAAATTGATGCTCTATTACCGAATAAGTGGCTACATTGTCCTATCCAAGTAACAGCTGCAGTAGGTAGCCGTGCTCCTTTCTGATGCTGGACAGAAATCCTTTCCTTTATACCAACGGTAATTTGTAGCCAAGGAAGATGCTTGTTCACCAAAACCTGATCATAAACTCTCAGTTAAGATATGGCTGCGAAGTGAGAGTATGCTGGCCTTTTTCTATCTGTAGCCCAAAATTCAACTTTTAATTATTTCGGAGCCAGACGCTAAAAAATTGTTAGAATAGTTTTCTTTAAAAAGTATGTTTCAAGCACCAGCGGCAACACCACAATATTGAAACTATCTTAGATGATTAGAGTATATCTATTTATTACAGTATCCACAAAGATTCTTTAACTAGTTACCCATACTCCATCTACTGTGGATCAGCCTATGGGTATGGGTCATTCACGGAACTGGTTGCTTAGAACTTTTTGATGTTCTTGAAATTCAACATTTCTGAAAACTTGTAATTAAAACATCTGAACTCATTAGCAAAATTATTTACGTCATTGTACCACTTCCGGTGTACCGGAAGTTGACGTCAACTTTTTAAATTTAAATAGCATGGTATATTTTTCATGAGTTTTTGGTGTCGGGCATACAATTCTGCATCAAAACTTACTAAGACACTCTATGTAAAAAATCAGCCTTCACTTTTTTCAAATATAGAGCCAATTGCAACGTTATGTTCAAAATTCTGTATTTCTGAAGGCATTGCAGCTAAAGACATTTGGCATGTTATTAGCCGAAATAGCATTCATCAAATTTACGTCCTAAAATTTATCATAATTTATACAGAGTCGTCCAAAATTAACGTTGATTTCAACCAAGTTCACATCGATGAAAGTCACTTTTTTTAATGGAACACCCTATATATTATTGCATTTTGCATGCTTCGGCTAATAGCATGCCAAATATGAGGTCTTTAGCTGCAATGCCTTCAGAAATACAGAATTTTGAACATAACGTTGCAATTGGCCCTATATCTGAAAAAAATTGTTATAATTACAAGTTTTCAGAAATGTTGTCTAACGAACCAGTTCCGTGAATGACCCTGTATATTTTAACAATGTTATTAATCACGGGCAATAATTGATCTACAGCTTTTATACTATTAACTAGGGACAAGTACGATTGCTGATTATATCCATAAATTAAAGTTTGTGTTGTATGTATATGAAATTTATAACTGCATAATAGAGTTAAAAGTAAGTTTTTATATTACCGTTTTCAGTGAGACCTTATATTCTCGCCGTATACCTCGAATACATTACATATACAATGTAATCGGTATCTCAAAAAATTATTACTTATAAGCCTATGCTGAAATTGATCGTGCAGTTGAATTTTATCAAAATAAATCATACTTATCCGCAGATACTTACGAACGCATTTAATATTTCACATTGCAAGGTATTATGTATACATATACATATATTCTGTCGAAATTAACAGCCATTTACACAGAGAAATCGTCGACCTTATGCGCCTATTAAAGTTCATGTTCCTCTGACAGTTTTATTGACTTTACTGTCTAGAAGGGAACAAGGCGAACTATTGATAACTGGAGGGAAGACTTTGATTATAGACTTGCTGACATTAAGTGTTGAATCAAGGTGAAACAGCGTACAATTTATTACAATGCCTTCCTTTTGAATTTGATTAAATTTAGATACAAGATATGTTAAAGATATAAATCGCTGTACTATTAGTTACTAGATTTTGGACAGTAATTATTTTGATGTTATTTATATTGTTAGATTTTCATTTGCACTATCACATAATTTAAAAACATAACTCGATTGTTGCAAAAGCGGATATCTTTCGTACATTGTAAATTACTTCGTAATGTCGTTATATCAAAATTGGTGGTATATATTAATCGAAATTAAATGATTCTTATTCCCACTCTCATTATACCTTTACAATATTAATATATTTCCTAAACATCAATTCGCGCGATGCGCAAGTATAATCTATTAAAAACGACGAAATATTTTACGAAAATGACGAACAAATTATGACAATCTTGACACCACATACAATACATATAGATATTGTCTGTACATATCTATGATGATAAATGATTGTAACATGATATTCCTCGAAAATCAAAATATTATAATTAACTTTAATTTAAAACCTGGTGCAAAATGTAAACTACAGTGCGAAAAACTTAGTGATAGAGGACAGAATAAAATTGTAGTAGGATGGTTGCAGTAATACCCACCACAATTGTTCTTCATGGAACAAACACAGTTGTAAACATTACTACTAGAAAAACTAGATGTTCTAGTTCCAATCTTATGGAAGTATCCACCACAAAATATTGCACAATTAAATATATGTAGCGGTAAATATAAGAAAATGGGTGTAGTAATTATATTGTGGTAATATATGCAAAAAAGCAGTAGAAAAAAGTCTATAGCAGCAAGGTATTTTTTTTAAATACAGAATATAATATATACATTCACATTAAAAACCCTACATATCTAATTATGTGCAAATGGCACATAGTCAGCTTGATATTAAATTAAATAGTATAATAGAATTGGAGGAAAAATTTCACAACATAATTCAAAAAACCTCCATCGCCGCGTTTCAAAATTAAAAAGTCACGTGGTTGTTACCACGTCTGTCCTTCCCTGAATAATGCAGATGTTCGTAAGGCAGCCGGTGGACACACTGTGATTTCTAACTCTCGTTATGTTTCGTATGAGCTCATTCTTGTTAGTAGTTGATTTTTCATAAAAGTTGCCCGCGAGCGTCCGGCCCAAGGTACCTAACCGGTTTAACCAGAGGCAGGTGCACCTTCTGAAAGACGGGAGTCCTAGGAATTTGTATTGGCTGTGTTTTCCTCGTGAACACAGTTATAGAAGACTTCGAAGCATTTGGCGTCAGCTTCCACTTCACCAGGTACTTGTACCAGGTCGGTATGAAATTTTGCAGCTTCTGCATTGCTGCGATGTCAGAAAAAAATGCGAATGTACCGCCATATCATCCGCAAACATTGCTACCTTATACCCGGTAAAGAGGGAATGTCGTTCATATAACTGTTAAAAAGTACTGGTCCAAGTACAGATCCCTGAGGAACTTTCGCTACTATTTCTCTCCGATCAGAGACTGCATTGTTGATCCTCACTGCAAAGCTCCTATTGGGCAAATAGCTTCTGATGCTATATGTCAATGTAGGCGCTTCATAGAAATGATTTTGGATATCAAGCCGTCGCTCCATACCCGATCGCACGCCTTTTCCAGATCAACCAGTATGAAAGCCGTATGCTGGCTGTAGTTGAAAGCTGTTATGGTATCTGTTACTACCCTCGGCACCAAATGAGCATCAAAGTGGGCCGGGCGAAATTCAAATTGATGCTCTGGTATGACGTTGTTTTGGACTGCGTAGTCATTTATGTGCTGCAGCAATACCCGCTCCGCTATCTTGCTCATCGTGGATAGTAACGATATAGGTCTATAGCTGGCTGATCTGGATCAATCCTCCCCCGGGTACCGACGTGACAACGGCTGCCTTACACGCCTGCAGAAAGTGCTGAAGTCTTTTCATCCCGCTGATTATGTACGTTAACTGGACTAACCATTTGCACGCCAGATTTTTTAAAATGGTATTCTGGATACTATCTACGCCAACTGCCTTCGTTGATGGGGACATAGAGATAATTTGTTTAAGTTTCGACTTGGTTAAAAAGGACACGGTGTTTGCAGGATCTACAGGCATATTGGCAAGATACTGCGCTATCGTCTCCTTAACTGAAGCTTAAGTCAGTTGGTGGGGTCTGCTGGTATTCAGCGAAGGCATTAACGAAGATATTAGCAATATCCGTCTCACCGCTGACAAAAGCATCATCATCCGTTATAAGGGCGTTTATTCTATTCTTCCGTAGATGCTTGTTCATCCGACAAATTGAACCATCCTTCGCAACAAGACTACTAAGCCTTCGAGCATATGCCTTGCTTTTATGCTCATCAATCAAACTTTTGGTTTCATAATTAAGTCGTTTTAGTTGACGAAGGGTTTTTTCCGCTCGACTGGTTTGATATACCTACACGTCTCAGCCTATTCCCTTCACTGGTAACAGTTAGCATATCGTCCGGTAATTCGTCGAATTTAAAGAGATCAAAAAAATTGTCTTCAACGGGATTGATGCATTGACAGCCGCAATAGTGTCAGATGTAATCTTATTGACAGTATCTTCTAGGATTTCAGCATTTTCGATCCGGTGAATCGTGGTAGTGTCATTCAAAATTTGCCTAAAGAGTAGCCAGTTGCCCTTATACGACAAATCCAAAATATCAACTGTTAACGAGGATCATTTCTCTAATATTATTTGAAGTTCACGTCATTTTTATAGCGTTTTATATTTAATTAATTATTACTGTGAACTGCTATTCTACTGAAACGTTCTGAAGATAACAATTCATATAGACAAGAGTCAAAGAAATCAAAGTTCTGTCAACTAAATTACAATTTATGATATTTATAATTTACTAGCGACATGCGTTTTGTAATCCATAGCTACACCAGACCTAAAGACTTTTTGAATACATGTTACAATGGTTGCGCTCACTGATATGCTGAAAGGAGCTGTTACATATGTATATGTAAACATTTACATTTCGATATATGTAGGTCAGTTTCATAGCGTTTGCCTGTACACATTTGTTATTAATTCAGTTTCCTAAATTAATGTCCTTGTCGACGTGTCTACGTTTTTTTATCTTCGTAAGAATAACGTTATAAATAGTGTTTACAAAAACAAATTATCAAAACTAATTGGAATAGTGACACAGTACTAAACTGAGGCTTTAAGCACAAGATTAATTTTTTCGAACCCACAATTACCGACAACTGCTTTTACAAATCTTAATTTGTATCGTGATAGATTGTTAGAGCAATTTCATGTGTCCCAGTTCTTTGCGTTTCAATCGTTATATATACCGTTACCGCCAAATAGTATAAGCACCCCAATTTAATTGATATTTTAGAACGTTATTAGCAACTTTTTTGAAACGGTTTTGAGAACTTATGTATTACCTACAATAATGCAAATTTTTCCCAAACGCCATTTAATTGGCGTTTGGGAAAAATTTGCATTATTGTATTTACATACGCCAAGAAAAATAATACACTTCGGTGTCAAAAATTATGTATTACCTGTTAATCATGATATTTAAAGTAGCATCCTGGAGAAATGCTTGCCTGTAATGTGGAACTACCATTTGAATATTTATGTTAGGTACCTGATGTAATATGGGGAGAAAATACAAATGTTTGTTGGAATAAACGTTATTATATTTTGTTAATTGTATATACACAAATAAAAATACAGTTTTTTGGCGACCGTCTCCAAGAGCAGGCGCCATTTCGAAGTTATTTACTAGTTCACTAAACTCTTCATAAATTATTTACTTGTTTATTAACTCAGCATAATATGTATAGTAATAACAAACTAGCCGTTACAAACATGACATACATTTCTACCTTTTCCAACTCCTTTATTTTAGCGTGCTTGGTTGCTAACGTAACAGTACTACATTGCCAACATGAAAACAGCAATGCAAAATGTAACTAGATACATCAGATATCCCTTTTTTAAGTTAAAAGAAATAACTGATAGAACTACATAACTACAAATTAGTTTTTCTGGAGATTTGATTGTCCTTCATCGTGACTGGCGACTTTGCGGTATTAATTTCGGTTTTCCCGACGAAGTAAGAGAAGAAGTGGATTCAGGAATAGCCGCAGACTCTTCACTTTGGTATTTACTAAATGTTGTAGTTGTTTCTGAATTTTTAACGGTCTTTTTCTAGCCTATCTATTTCTACTATAACTGGTGTCTTCGACAGTCACTTTCTAGTGATCTTTTCTAAGCTTGTTACTTACAACACTAGTCTTCAATTCCACGTACCGCCCCAAATAAGGATTGGTTGTTGCGGTTGTAACTCTCCGGAAATGATTTATCATGATGATCAAAATATTCCTTTTGACTGTTTTGATTTCCTCTTTAGGGTCTTCCTCACTCATTTTATTGAAAATTTTTGTTTCATTTTGTTGCTTCGTACAGTTACACTTGTTCTTAATTTTCTGGCCACAGCAGCTCCTAAGGTGCAAGCAAATTATTGACAAGTGACTATTCGAAGGACGGGGTTGAAAGTTTACCAAAAAGATGGATCATTACAAAACAAGGTAAATAATATTTTGTAACTATATTTTGATTATAGGATAATACAAGATTTGTATAATCTGTCGACAGCAATCTATTGTTTTAAGTAGGTATAGTAAATGAGAAATATTAAATTGAATATATTTTAAAGTCAAATAAATTTTACAGTCTAAGTATATAGAAATTCCTACCCCTACCTTGGTTTTTTATGAAAAAATTAACATAAGCCACAACTAATCTGAACTGAATGACTCGGAATCGGAAGCAAACCTATAATGTTACCCTATGCACACACTTGCAAAAACTGGTGGCATTTGAATTGAAGAATTCTTAATAACTAAGAGCCAAATGGTCTAAGAGTTTTCACTATCAAAATATTTGGAAAAATACACAAACAAACAACAAAAGTCAACAAACCTATATATTTATGTATGTACGGTAAAAAGAAGTTAATTACTGTATATAGATAGTAAATAATATTATTTAATTGAGACTGCAATCCCAAAAAAATTATATTATTTGCTATGTATGTATGTATACCTATGCAGACACCGACATATAAAAATGAATTTATCGTTTATTAATAAAATTATTAAAAGAACGCATGAGAATCACAAGAACAAATATAAAATGTAATAAATTTCATCACGTAAAATAAGCATTCGGATGATTATGGTTTCCAATCTGATGACATGGCTGATGGAGACTGTTCCTAAACTCCAACTGTGGGAAGGCGTAATCCTGAGGACTGGCGTTGCGAAGGATTTCGTCAAAACCACAAAGGTAGTTGTGTGGGTCTCAACTGAATTTCTGGGGTCTATGGAAGTGGAGAAAGTTTTCCAACTCCTCGAAACCCAGAATGATGGCTTAACAACCAAAGACTGGCGCCTCGTATCGAGCAAGGCAGACCCCAAAGGAATAACCTTGGTTCTGAATATCGATGAGGGATCCTTTAAGGTGCTGAATGGCATGGGCCTGAAACCCTATTTTGGATTAAACCAGCTCACCTTCAAGATAGTTGGGAGGAAAGAAAAACCCGAAGATGTTGAAGGTAATACAGATAAACCTTCAACATAGCAGGGCGGCCTCTGCTTCCCTATGTAAGCTGCTAGCCTCGGGCAGCATCGACGTGGCTCTAATACAAGAACCCTGGCTGGTTGGGGACCGTGTAGCAGGCCTAGGTGAAGCCAAAGGTAATGTAATATATGATTTACGCTATAGCAGAGTAAGATCTTGCATTTATGTTAAGAAAGAACTACAACCATTAACGCTGCTTAACTTCTGTTCCAGAGATTTAGCGGCCATAAGGCTGAAGTTCTGCACCAGAGGGAGCAGCAAGGAGCTCATTTTCGCTTCTGCTTACCTCCCGTATGATGCACCGAAACCACCGCCAACGGACGTAATGGAAAACCTGGTGAAGTACTGCGAGGATTCTAACCTCCAGGTCATCATCGGAGCGGATGCCAACTCCCACCACACTGCATGGGGAAGCACCGACACAAATAGTAGAGGTGAGTCACTATTAGAATACATTATCTCTCGGAATCTGGTGGTTTTGAATGATGGTAGTGAACCAACTTTTGTAACACGGAGAAGGCAACAGGTAATTGACATAACGTTCAGCTCCGTGTACATTAGCTCACAGGTTACTAAGTGGTATGTGTCTGAGGAACCTTCCCACTCAGATCACGGTACATCACACTGGAAATCGCGGGAGTCGATAAAACAGTTGAGATGTACAGGAATCCACGGAGAACCGACTGGGCGAGGTGCAAAAAGGAGCTGAGCGATAACATCAAGCAGGTCAGACCAGATATAAAAAATGAACTGGATATTGAGGCTGCCTCCGAACAATTGCAAGAGGCCATAATAACCTCATATGAAATAAGTTGTCCTCAGACAAAACGCAGCAGCAGTCAGCTGGTGGAATGAGGAATTGTCATTACTGAGGCAGCGAACACACAAATTATTTAATAAGGCGAAAAAAAAACAATGAGTGGTCGGATTATCGGAACTCACTCACTGCATATAACAGAGCCCTAAGAAGGGCTAAAAGAAAGTCATGGAGGAAGCTCTGTGAGGATATAGAAAGTACATCTGAAAGTGCAAGACTCCACAGACTACTTGCAAAAGATCCAACAAATCCTCTGGGAACCATTCGGAAACCCACTGGAGAGTTCACGAACAGAAGCGCTGGAGGTCTTACTAGAAGCGCACTTCCCAGGTTCAAAGAATATTTACCCAAATAGTGGATTAGGCAGTCAAACTCTTGAATGGCCTTTACGAAGGCCTGGGAGAGGGGACTGGCTAAAAGGGTAATAACATACAACAGGATCATTTGGGCGATTAACAGCTTTGAGGCGTACAAGTCCCCTGGTCCTGATGTGATTTTTCCCGCCTTGCTACAACAAGGTGAAGAGGCAATAGCATTAGTGCTTTGCCGAATCTATAGAGCCAGTCTGGCGCTGGGTTACATACCATCTGTTTGGAATAGGGCTAAGGTTGTATTTATACCTAAACCTAGACGTAGCTCATACGCTGAGGCAAATGCATACAGACCAATAACCCTATCATCGTTTATTCTGAAAACTATGGAAAAGCTGCTTGAGAAGTACCTTAGGGAAACTTCTCTACTAGAGAGGCCGTTACACCCCAGCCAGCATGCATATCAAGCAGGTAAATCATGTGAAAGTGCCTTACACCAGCTTGTGTTGCGGGTAGAGGCAACTTTAAACAATAAAGAAATTGCGTTAGCGGCATTTCTTGACATAGAAGGTGCATTTGATAACACCTCATTTGAATCTCTAATAAGAGCTGTCAAAAGTCGTGGAGTAGAAACTACTATCTGTGAGTGGATGAAAGCCATGCTCCACGGTAGGCAGGTAGAAGCAGCATTGGTGGGAGATAAGATGCGGGTGTCAGTTTCCAGGGATGCCCACAGGGAGGCGTCCTGTCCTCTCTACTGTGGGACATGGTAATTGACGAACTGCTCGCTCTGCTAAACAATGCAGGCTTCTATTCACAGGAATATGCTGATGACATTCTTGATTCTGATTCATTCTTTCATTCATTCTTCATTCATGATTCTCACCATTGGTGGGAGTACCAGCATAATCTCAGAACTTATGCAAAGAGCATTAAAGATGGTAGAAGGGTGGTGCAAGAGGGAGAACCTTGGAGTAAACCCGGAGAAAATTGCACTTGTACCCTTCACCAAAAGAAGGAAATTGGAAGGCCTAGGAGCACCGACTCTATACAATAAGGTTATACAGATTAGTCAGGAGGCCAAGTTCCTGGGAGTGATCTTGGACTCTAAGCTAAACTGGAATTCACATTTGGAGAAACAGCCTTTCATATCATCTTCGAATGCGTGGCACTAAGTCAACGCAGGGTTACTTGGCAAAGCGCATTTGATCTACCAGTGGAGAACGATTTACCAAATAGGCTTCTAAACCTGATCGAGGGAACTAACCTGTTTGAGTAAAATGGAGTCAAGGCAGGAATAACACAATAGGCCCAGTGGGCCGCAATGTTAGGGATAATTAGAGACTGCCCTGCCTTGATAGCAATCAATCAATCAATGGTTTCCAATCTCATAAATATAGAAAATAATATGTCTTATTCAGAATTTGAGGCAGGCACAATGTACGATTATTTCAATTAGGATATGATTATGATAAATACATATAAATAACATGCATTTAGCGTTTAGTTCGCAAAATCTCCTAATTAACACCCGAAGTACTAATTTGTTAGAAATCGTGATAAAGTATCAAGAGTTTTGAAATAAGGAGTCTATTGTAATATATCTGCTTGGCTTTGATTATGCAAAACAGTATACTGACAACGAAATAGGAATTTATTGATCTTAATTTAATGTTAATGAAAGTATATTCATGACATGATTAGGATACATTCATAGCAAATTGTATAAAACGAGTTGAAATATGTTAAAACATATATGATAATCACCTATGAGTAAAAATTTGTGAAGGCAGCTGTAGATATGTTTACTTTACATACCTGTAATAACTGCATTACGTATGGGTATGTCTGAACGGTTAGAGTAACAGTATATTGTATGGTAGATAAGTAAACTACCACGTTGGCTTTATCTGTATGTTGGTGCTTTATCCTTACGGACGTTTGTTATATTTGTTATTTTGCTCTTCTACATGAGTGAATTAAAACAAATCAGATGTAATATATTTTTTGACATGGTCAGTCATTTGTTTGAAAAATTTATTATTCTTTCTTTCTAAAGGCATTTACATTAAAAATGAAATAACTACACAAATATTTTAAAAATACTATATTTTGAAGTCAAATCTGTGTTCCGAAAAGTACTTGCTGTCGAAAACTTCTCATGTTTCATCTATGTTATTTTTATTTTGTAGTGATCACTCAATATAATTTAATTTGCATATTTACCACAATTTTGAAGGACTACGAAAAATATGCATGGCTTATAATGAACCAGAACACAGTTTTTCTAGTAATGTAAATTTTATTGTTTTTTATTATAATATGTTCTTTTACATTTGAACTTGCAAGTTTGTTATTAAAAAATATTACACATATAAGTTTAGTTCTCTGTTAATAAACCTGTAACAAAAACAATTACATTACTTGTTTGTTAGATATATTTATATTGTTTTTTTTTAACACAGATATAGGTAAAATAGCAAGAGCAAGAGTGATTTGTATTTTTAGTTATCCTCAATTGTTCACTGTCATTTTAATACTTATAACAAAATATAAATAGGTTATAAAAATGAATGTCTAAAAAATGCGTATTATTTATCATATCATTAATTTATATTCATTTAATAACGTATACGGTCAAAGTTTTTAGTCAGTATACTGACGTACTTCTGGTTAGTGAATTGGCGCTGAAACCAATTTTTATCGCATTTTTTCTGACAAAGTTCGATCATCGCTGAAGTTTATTCAGTAATTTCACTGAACGTTTATCAAATTCCGACATTTTTTCTATATATGTGTTAGTATAACTGTGCTCTTTACACATCGATGACGTACACTGATATCGAATAACTGAGCAAAAATTCTAACTTGCATTATAAAGTGGGTACTTCTAAGCAGGGATTATTATTGATTAGTTTCGAAAGTAGTTTTGGAGCACAAATTTATTATCGAATATAATGTTTGATATACATATATAATATTTGCACGACTGGAGAAAATTGGATAGTTTCAAAAACATTACCCAATACTAAATTGTAGTTCATTTTAACGATATTTGTATAATGGTTTAAGTTTACTAAAATGCTAGAATCGCGATATATTTAGTTACAAATGCTGTAGAATTGCGAGAATAGCCATTAATTGTACACTTCTTTTATAAAATTCAGCAGCTGTCTTTCCAGTCGACTTGTGTATTGCAATCACTGTATAACATCATGAGTTCATGAGAGTTTCAATTTCATAGTATTGCTTGCTGTTACAGCATTCTATCTGAGATGTTTCGAATTCAGTAAGTGGTATTTTAATTTATATGTATTGCATACAACAATTGAAACATTTACAATATTGCGTTGGTAGGTATATAAATTAATAAAACACTCCATATATTTCTAACATAATATGTTTTACAGGCGCAATTCGCACCTATTCAATTGCAGCGATGGAGGCCCTATTAAACCTGATTCCCCTGCACCTGCAGGTAAAGAGGGAAGCAATGATGGGCGCCATCAGATTGGAACGAAACACTACATTCAAGGCAGGAGCTTGGCCAGGAGCCAACAATTTTTCAGACAGAAGTATATGCCATTGAACAGTGTGTCCAGGAATGTATGAAAGATGCTATCAAGGTGCACGAATATATACAGGGTGATTGGTGAAAATGGCCTATTAAAAGTATTATACAAACGGAACGGAATTTTAAAACAAAATTTGATAGTTAGATATGGTTGAATATGAACTATCACGTGAAAATAGTTTTGAATAACTTCGACTTTTTAAATAGCATGCTATAAAATAAATAACAGATTCGGTTTCTATGATAAATTTTACACATATTTCATGTATTATACCCTATACCTAAGTGCCATTCCTTCTGAGTTATTTGCAATTAAAGAAAGAAAGTGACAGATACCGATCTTACTTACTATATTACGTCACGTAGGACCAAAGGGACGAATGAAATTTTTCATACTCACAGCTAATATTGTGTAGTTACACAACATTTGAAGTTATTCTCTGTTACACTATACAGGGTGTTTAAAAACTTAGTTGCTTATAAATAAGCTCAATCTCCGGAAAGTAGATTTTTAAATGGAAAGGAATGTACCTATATATTTTCTTAGATATTCTGATTCTACAAAAGATTCTCTTTTAACCCGTATTAGGTGTTCCTATACCTAAAATGGAAGGTGAATAAGTTATAACGATTTGATACCTCCGTACCTAAAATGCTCAGATATGTCTATTTATTGAAGCAAGTTTTGACGTCTGTCAACGTTTGACAACTTTGGTGTTTGTAAATAAGTTGTTACTTTCGCTGTTACAATACGTGCCATTTTACGTAAAATTTTTCTCATAACGTGATCTTTAATTGTGACAGGCTCTTTAGTCCTTATAGTTTCTTGAGCTGGCGGTATTTATTGTTTTATCATTTCAGCCAAAACTTGTCGATTCTTCTATTTTCATCAGTGCTGGGTTTAGATTGTACATCACTTTACTTTAGCTTTTCACGTTATTCTTGCCTTGTAATTTATTTTTACAACTCGCCTTAATCCAACTTTTTAATGTGAATTTAAAACGTACCACACCAATAGGTGTCCTTTATATTATTTCTCTGCAAATATTTCCAATATTTTAAATTTCAGAAATTGATCTTCTTTCTTTTAGTTCAGTTAAATAAATTTATCTTTTAATTCCTGATTTATTTCCACTTGTAGGTCAATAAAACAATAAATAATTAAATACCAATTTATTCCATAACATATAATAATATGTTTTCGTTAAATAACTTCTTCAGTGGAAGAAATTGACATTTAATATGTGTCAACTTACTAATAATATAAATATAAATTGCCATGCCTATCAACAAAATTATCATATATAATACAACGAGTGGTTTTGTGATTATCGATAACCGCCGGGTTGACACGAGATACATATGTTGCCAAATATTAACTCCACGAGTTCGAAGGACGAGTGGAATTATTTGGCAACATATCGAGTGCCAATCCGGCGATTGCAGATAATCACAAAACCAAGAGTTGTATTCTTTAGATTATACAACGAATAAACTAACTTCACTAAATTAGGTACGACATTTTGAGGTTAATTTCTAACGGGTACTAATACATATACGAAATGTCATCACTGATAAGCATTCTGAGCTGCCTAATAACAATGCATCATAAAGCGAAAAACAGGAATTAATAATACATATATGTGATCGAACTTTACAACATTCCATAAATTGTGACCATATGTAGTTTTCAGATTGCATTGTATTAAGAGGTTTATTATTTTTAACTGTCTGATCAATATTTTCTAACATAGTTTCGCCGTATCCCGACATTTTCAATCGAATTATGACAGATAGGAAATGTAACTGACAAGCAATTTGCAATGAACAATCAACGATTAAAACCGGTTGCTATGGTAAATCAACAAAGGTGATTATCGCTTATTAATGAAAAAGCACGGTGCTTGATTATCACTTATTAGTCCAGTAGAGGTATAAGGAATTAATACATTACGAGTTGTATAATCTAAAAAACAAAGAATTCATTGATATATCGAATTTTAATTATATTCACAAGTAATAATGAAGGATATAATGATTTAATACAACTATAAAAATTGAAATGATTTGAATTATTTGTATATCTATCTATTTTTTGTCAAGCTCTAACAATTCTGTTCAAGGACTAGGGAAAAACATGGCAAAAAAACCTAGTAAAGAGCTCAAAATTAATCAAATTTAGGCGTGAATTAAATTATTATAAATAACACTTAAATTATCAATATCCATATATACCACACTATACCATATATAAACAATTTAAGCGACACAATAAAACACGAATTAAAAAAATCTCACATTCACATAACTTTCATACCTACCAACAATAGACACTTATTCACAATTTTAAAAACACCTATTAAACATGATAATCAAAGTAATGTCGTTTATAAAATAGATTGCAAAGATTGTAATAAATGTTATATCAGACAAACCAAACAATATTTAAAGAAACGAATTTATAACCATCAATACACTGTTACACATAACGTATAACGATTCTAGAACAGCAAATGGGGAGAGTAATTTGAGGATAAAGTACAAGAAGGGTGTACCAACCATCGTGTCTTTAAACTAGCTTTGCCCAACAGATGTTTATTCATGTATTACCAAAATGTGCGTGGCCTACGATCCAAGATTGGTGAATTTTATTCAAACTTCTGTGATGCTGATTTCGATATTGTTTGTATCACCGAGACCTGGTTATCGGCTGATGTTCATACCAGCGAACTATTTCCTCATAATTACCAAGTTGTCCGTCACGATCGTCGATTTGGTGTTATTAACAGGTCACGTGGTGGCGGTGTACTTTTAGCTTTTAAATTAATTTATCATATAGAAACATTCAATTTAAGCTTTATTACCGATTCATTACCTATCATTGATGTCGTTGGATGCGTTTTGCAGTTACCATCAAGAAAACTACTTGTTATTGGTGTATACATTCCTCCTGACATATCTCCATCAGATTTCGAAGATTTCTTACACTTACTGGAACAAGTTTGCGTGGATTTCGGCAACAATGTATTGATTCTGGGTGATTTTAATGTTGCGCATTTCAATAATCAATCAATCAATGATATCAAAACTAATGTTATTAGCAATTTTATGAACTTTACAGACTTAACTCAATTTAATTCGATCACTAACCATAGAGGTCGGCTGCTGGATCTTGTATTTACCAACTTGGATTCTGTAGTTATAGACCGAGAGTATGTGCCGTTGGTAAAGGAAGATCCAGATCATCCTAGTTTTAATTTAGCTATGAGTTTTCCTGGTGAAAATAAGTCTAACTTAGCTCCTAATCAAGATAATTATATTTATAACTTCAACCAAGCGGATTATGTTAGCTTATACCGTGCTTTTCTGTTCACTGATTGGTCCTTTCTTTCTACATACAGCAATATTGATTTGGCGTGCGAAGCATTTTATAATCAAATATATGCATACTTTGACTTATTTGTACCCTATAAACGTATTAGTACCAATGCTTATCCAGTATGGTTCTCCAAAGAACATATAAAAGATATCCAAGCAAAGCACAAGTATCGCATAAAATATAAAGAAACGAAATCAATTCATTATTTAAATGTATACAAAACACTACGCAAAAAAATTAAAACTAACTCTAAAATATTATACCAAGACTACTTAAATAAAGCACAATTTTCAATAAAAGACAATCCCAAGTTGTTTTGGAATTTTGTTCGTAATAGGATTGGCGGACCTGGCTTACCCTCTACACTTGTGAATTCCAATGGAGATCAACTTACTAAACCTGAATCTATTATTAATGCTTTTGCATATTCCTTTCAATCAGTTTATCTTCAGCCTACTTCCACTCCTCCGGCTCTTATGCAAGCAAAGTCCGACAATGTCCACATTGATGTTCCTTTCATTAATGAAAAGAATGTGTTTCACTGGCTGAAAAATCTTAAAAACTCTAATACTATGGGTGATGATTGTATCCCCAGCTTTTTGCCTAAAGATTGTGCTGGTGCTTTCGCTGTACCATTGGGTGTACTTTTTAACATCGCAATTCGATCATGTGCTTTTCCCGCTTGCTGGAAAATCGCAAGGGTAACACCAGTTTTCAAGAAGGGAGAGGCAAGATGTGTAGAAAGTTATCGTCCTATTGCGATCATCAACAACTTTGCCAAAGTCTTTGAAAAGTGCCTCCACTCTGCAATTTATCCCCAATTGGAGTCATCTCTAAACACCTCCCAGCACGGATTCATTAGTAAACGGTCAACTGTTACAAACCTTGCAACTTTCACACAATACTTAAGTGAAAATCTCGATCGGAATACTCAGGTTGACGTTATTTTCACAGACTTTTCGAAAGCATTTGACCGAATAGATCATCGTTTACTATTACATAACCTAAAAAATATCGGTTTCTCTCCATCTCTTGTTGCTTTATTCACTTCTTATCTCACAAACCGGAGTAATTACGTGTATCACAAAGGACATAAGTCTCAAAATTTTTATTGCACATCAGGTGTGCCGCAAGGAACTAACCTTGGACCATTACTCTTTACAGTGTTTATCAATGATGTGGTCGATGGACTGGACTGCCACAAGTTGCTCTTTGCAGATGATTTAAAGATGTTTCATGCCGTAAACGATCTTTCGGACTGCATTTTTCTCCAGGAACAACTTGACAAACTTCAAACGTGGTGTCTAAATAACAGCTTACATCTGAACATATCCAAGTGTCGAATTGTTACCTTCACCAGAAAAATTAACCCAACTAACTTCGATTATGTATTGAATGATGTTCAACTTGAGAGGTCTCTCAATATAAAGGATTTAGGTGTTACCTTCGATGCGAAGTTATCATTCTCGACGCATATTCACACAATAGCTAACGCTTCTTTGAGGACTCTGGGCTTCGTGATCAGAACAACACGATTGTTTCCATCAATTGACTGCATAGTACCGCTTTACTTTTCCTACGTCCGATCGAAACTGGAATATGCGTCTCTGGTATGGTCACCGTTTTATAAGTCGCACATATGTCTTCTCGAGCAGGTTCAAAGACGTCTTCTAAAGTATATGAGTTTCAGGCGTACAGGAGAATATCCGCCTCGTGGATACAGTCATGGTGACCTTTTGGCTACATTTAACGTGGAACCCTTGGAACTTCGCAGGTGTCATAGCGATATTAAGTTTTTGTATTCTCTTTTACACAATAAAATTGACTTGCCTGAACTACTGGCCAAACTTAACTTTCTGGTTCCTAGACAACCGACCAGATCAACAAATACTTTTTATTGTGCTCCACCAAAAACAAATATTATGTTGAAATCTCCAGTATATAGAATATGTCGTTGCTATAATAATTTGTCTTGCAATAGTGTTGACATCAACTTTTCTTCTCTACCAACCATATTAAATCACTGTAATAGTAGTTATCATTATGTCTAGATTTGCGTAGATTTGTTGAATGTATGGTATTTCTTAAGGTCATGTTGTTTGTAGTTTAGTTTTAAGATTAGCTATAGGTTTATCTGTATGTATTCGATATTGCATATGTTTATATTACCTTGTCCTAGAATTGCATTTTGTATCTGTTGGGCAAATATATTATTATTATTATTATTATTATTATTATTATTATTATTATTATTATTATTATTATTATTATTATTATTATTATTATTATTATTATAACGTCACCGCTGAAACTGCTTTATCTAACCACTCTAAAGATAGACGACATATTTTTGATTTTCAAAACACTAAAATTTTAAAAAAGCATAATAATTATAAAAAAAGATTAATTTACGAAATGATATACATTAAAAAAATGAAAACGCGGTAAATTTTAGAACGGATATTGATCATTTAAGTGTTATTTATAATAATTTAATTCACGCCTGAATTTTATTGATTTTAAGCTCTTGACTAGGTTTTTTTGCCATGTTTTCCCTAGTCCTTGAACAAAATTGTTAGAGCTTGACAAAAAATAGATTGATATACGAATAATTCATATCATTTCAATTTTTATAGTTGTATTAAATCATTATATCCTTCATTATTACTTGTGAATATAATTAAAATTCGATATATCAATGAATTCTTTGTTTTTTAGATTATACAACTCGTAATGTATTAATTCCTTATACCTCTACTAACTACTAATAAGTGATAATCAAGCACCGTGCTTTTTCATTAATAAGCGATAATCACCTTTGTTGATTTACCAATAAATTTGTATTTAATAATTTATTGTATTATTGACCTACAAGTGGAAATAAATCAAGAATTAAAAGATAAGTACATAAAGGTCAGAAAATATATATATTAGTTAAATAAATTCACATTTCTTAATTTTAGGAGAAACTTTTCTATTAGATATTACTAATAATTAACACTATTATAGTTATTGTTCCATAGGCGCTTACATTTGTGTTCTGTAGCTCTAAATGATTCACATGTTTAACAGGCAAGAAGCATGTATGTTGCTCTACCGGTATTTGTAATTTATCATATTCAACAGAAAATTCTAAATAAAATGCGCCTTCGTTACGCTTTACAGCTTAATTATTTATTCACCTCAAATATTTAGACAAAATTGTAGAGAACGCCACTATAAATTTAGAACAATCTTCATATTAATTTTTTGAACAACAATAACAGCAGATAATGTATGTAAATACATCTTGTCAGATATCAGTATCTGTGCTAAGGCCAAGTTGCAATTATGAATCGCGATGTGATGTATACGCGAAGAATGTTAAACAAGCAACGATTCATACACTGTATCGAGAATATTACGTTTCATGCAGAATTAATTCCATATATATTTAAATAAAGCGATTTTAATTTATAATAACTACTGTAGAACAATTAAGTCTTTTAGTTGAGAGGTTATCAAGATGAATGTTGAGTTCTGATTACAGTTGTTTCGGTTTTCATATTCTTATTATTTTCATAATTTGAATACACGCATATTGGAAACTTACTTCTCGAAATATACTAGTTCGATTCAAATAGGAATCGACAATGTAGACATTTAAAATATAAAAGAACATGCATAATTAACATGCGTATTAAAATAAATTATGCACTGGTCGCGAGTTTCAATGAATGCATTAGTACATACAAACGTGACTTAAATAGGTCAACATTTTTGACCTAGTTAACGGAGAATTATTGCTGTGTATCTCTCTTGCTTCAAGCATTTACTTACAATTGATATTCTTGACGTTTTGACCTGACAACCATTACGGTGTAAATCACGTAGTATTTTTATAACTTTGAATTCTGTTACTTTGCATTGCAGGAGATATAAATTTAGTGAACCTACTTTGTTTGTTAGTAAACTATATCAATTATATGTTTAGCAATTATGTATGTGCCGAAAGATTAGCTGGTAACAGAATTTCTAACTTGAAAAAAGTCACGCTTACTGAACAGCTATAATATATAAAATATATTTCCAATACAAGTCGTACAAGTGTAATTATACACATACAAAACTTGGGATGAAAAACTAAAAAAGTAGTACGAAAACGGATAGCAATATCAAATATACATAATTAGTATTTTTAAAACACTAAACAATTTAACCCACTGAACACCAAACAAGTTTTAACTAAAACACCGACGCGTTTCAACAGCAATGCTGTCATTATCAAGGCGATAATAAAACTAAATTAAAATAAAATCTACAAAAACAGGTAACCTAAATGTTATGCACGGTCAATCCGATACGCATCATTAATTTCCGATTAAGGAAAACAATGACGAATACGGTATAGGGCCATTGTCACAATTCATTACACATGACTTATTTTTATATATTTCTAAACTTTCTAAAACTTCACGTGTAATATTCTCAATAGATTAAATAATCGGTTCGAAACCCTTTCTAGATACCTTAGTAATTAGAAATAACAATAGATTAGAGTTCGACGTGTATAGAAAGGAAACCAGTACACTTCGCTACATTCCTTCGGACTCCCATCATTGTGTTCAACACAAAATGGCAAGCCTGAATTTTTTGGTCCACAGACTTCTCACTTTTCCCTTGAACAAGGCGAGGTATGAGAAAGAGCTTAAAATTATAAAAGATGCGGCCAAGTGTAATGGTTTCCAGCCTCAGCATATCTATAAGTTAATTAGGAAGTTTAATTATAAGAAAACTGTGAAAGAATCTACGACTTTTCGAGAGGATGTTAAAGCTTCACCCGTTGTGACCCTCCCTTACGCTCCCTTTATCACTAAAGGTTTGAGTAAAATCTTCAAAGAGCTAGATCTCAGAATAGTTTACAGTTCTGGGACTAGTTTACGAAGTCTCATCGGTAACCCTAAAGATAAAATACAACCTCTAGAAAAGTCAGGTATTTACGAAATCAATTGTAAAGATTGTAATCAAAAATATATTGGGCAAACCAGGAGAGCAGTCTCAACTAGATTCAAAGAGCATATGGCTCATCTTAGATTTAATAGAATTGAGAAATCGAGCGTTGCCCAACACATTTTTGAAACAGATCACAACATCGATCATACGAATGTTAAATTAATTAGACAAATAAACAATTGTAAGTTTCTAAATGTTTTCGAAAGTTTAGAAATATTTAAAAATAAGTCATGTGTAATGAATTGTGACAATGGCCCTATACCGTATTCGTCATTGTTTTCCTTAATCGGAAATTAATGATGCGTACCTATCGGATTGACCGTGCATAACATTTAGGTTACCTGTTTTTGTAGATTTTATTTTAATTTAGTTTTATTATCGCCTTGATAATGACAGCATTGCTGTTGAAACGCGTCGGTGTTTTAGTTAAAACTTGTTTGGTGTTCAGTGGGTTAAATTGTTTAGTGTTATACTTCTGCACCAAGAGATCCAGTGAAGAACTTCGTAGTATTTTTAAAGATTACTGCAAATAACATTACAAAACAATTATAGAGTTATAAGATATACATATACAGATACAATTATACCAGTTATAAGATATATTCATGATGACAACAAATTGAAACAAAGGTACATAATTTATCGCCCAGAAAATTTAACAAATTTGAAGGAATTAATTTGTTTAGACTCTTACTGAAGTATTTCAATTAATCATTTATTAGAAGTCACGCTATTCCCTTTATATGAGGAATTAGCAGTCGGAATGCAATATTGGTTCCTTGAAGTTATTTCCTTATGAAACTGCATACCAACATCAATAGAAATTCTTGCATTATACCGACATCGATACTGTCAAGTTTTTTCTGTAGTTGCAAATATTCGCTGCTTTCAGTTGTACCGTTCCCAGCGTTGGTTGTTCCAAGTAATATTATACGTTAGTTACGTATAAATCGCGATAATAAAGACGGGGCGTGGTATTACTAATAGTTCGAACACATAATTTAGTCTTAACTAGGATGGTTTGTTTAATTGTAATAATTGGCACAGTTGATTGAAAATTGATCGTAGATAATTAGATTTAGCTTACGTTTGATTTTGCGATGAATAGTTCAAACAAATGCTATTAAATTAGTTTACTTGCTTCGATTAGTAACGATTTGTCTATTTGGTTTATATAGTTTTTATTAATTTTATATATAGGTATACTATATTGGGCTAATTAACGGCAAAGTATGTGATATTACCACTGATTTAACAACCATAATAATGATAATAACATGAAGAAGAGAAGAGAGAATAGAACAGAATATAAATGGACATAAAACGTCAATACAAAGAAGAATAAGATACCGTAAACTGGGGCTACTTTGCATGTAGGCATTTAAACTATTTTTCAAACACTTCGGTAAATTTAAAAAAAAGCGTAATTAACAGTTTAGTAGATCAGGCTATTAAATTAGCTCACCCTGATTTTAGAAAAGAAAATTTAAGCAAAGTAAAAACAATACTAGAAAAAAATAGTTATCCTAAAGAGTTTTACAATAAATTAATCACAAAAAGAATAAATAAAATATATAACACAGGTACAAAATCAAATAATAACATATACCACACTATACCATATATAAACAATTTAAGCGACACAATAAAACACGAATTAAAAAAATCAGACATTCACATAACTTTCATACCTACCAACAATAGACATTTATTCACAAATTTAAAAACGCCCATTAAACATGATAATCAAAGTAATGTCGTTTATAATTAGATTGCAAAGATTGTAATAAATGTTATATCGGACAAACCAAACAATATTTAAAGAAACGAATTTATAACCATCAATACACTGTTGCACATAACGTCACCGCTGAAACTGCTTTATCTAAGCACTCTAAAGATAGACGACATAATTTTGATTTTCAAAACACTAAAATTTTAAAAAAGGAAAATAATTATAAAAAAAGATTAATTTACGAAATGATATACATTAAGAAAGATGAAAACGCGGTAAATTTTAGAACGGATATTGATAATTTAAGCGTTATTTACAATAATTTAATTCACGCATGAATTTTATTAATTTTAAGCTCTTGACTAGGTTTTTTTGCCATGTTTTTCCCTAGTCCTTGAACAGAATTGTTAGAGCTTGACAAAAAATAGATTGATATACGAATAATTCAAATCATTTCAATTTCTAATGTTGTATTAAATCATTATTCCTTCATTATTACTTGTGAATATAATTAAAATTCGATATATCAATTAATTCTTTGTTTTAATTAATTTTGTTGATAGGCATGGCAATTTATATTTATATTATTAGTAATTTGACACATATTAAATGTCAATTTCTTCCACCGAAGAAGTTATTTAACGAAAACATATTATTATATGTTATGGAATAAATTGGTATTTAATTATTTATTGTTTTATTGACCTCTAAGTGGAAATAAATCAAAAATTAAAAGATAAGTACATAAAGGTCAAAAAATACATATATTAATTGTATTTCTCCTTAGCTTCCACTAGACAAGGAGTATTTAGAGTTTGGTTTTTGCATTTTTGAAGTATGAATATTCAAGAAAGTTTGGTGGTTCAGAAGAAGTTCCATAGTTTGAAATTAAAATTAGCACGACAAATTAATAGGAAAAATTTTTTAATAAAATGCAGGCGTGAAAAGGTAATTCCGAATTTTATAAAAAAATCCTTTAACATAACGATTACAAATGACACTATAGTTAGTAAGTTTAGTAAAATAAGAGACACTATATTTCAAAAAAAACACTGAATTTATGTATTCGGGACACTTACATTACACTTGAAAAAAATTAGAAATGACATTTCAACTACGGAAATTGACATCCGTAGTAAAATGTCATCTCATGATTACGGTGAGTTTTTTGAAAAAGTAAATTTAGATTTTCAAAGAAATTTTAATAAAATAAAAAATAGTAATATTAAAAAGATAGAAAATCTTTTAAAAGAAAATAACAAGAATCATTATCCAATTTTACAAGAAGATTGGATAATAAATTTAACAGATATAATAATTCCGGAAAATGTAAAGTTAATTATTAGTTTAGGCCCTAAATTCTCAGTAGATGTTAACCACATATCTTTAGATGATTTAATTTGTAATATAGAATACATTATTCAAAATTCTGTAGTACCGAACAAGCAAAACACATTACGTAACAAATTAGTAAACATCATAACTAATTACAAAAACAGACGTAATAACAAACACAAAGATACTGATTTAAATCGTATGTTAAAGGAAACAAAAAAGTTTTGAAGTAATAACCGAGATATTATAATAACTAAAGCAGACAAAGGAGAAAAAAGTATAATAATGTACAAAAAAGATTACGCAGCCAAAATGCATTCATTATTAAACGATCAAAACACTTACATTACATTACAAAAAGACCCGACTAACAAAATTCAAAGTGAAAATAACCAATTAATCACTAGTTGGTTAAATAGCAATTATATAGACGAATCCGTAGCTAAACATTTAAAAATATATAATTCGATAACTCCGCGAATTTATGGCGTCCCTAAAATTCATAAAACTGATATTCCTTTAAGGCCGATTGTAAATTGTATACAATCACCAACATACAATTTATCAAAATTTTTATCCAAAATTCTCAGTAATGTTGTAGGAAATACAGAGTATCATGTAAAAAATTCGTGGGAATTTGTTAATTTCATTAACAAAAAATCCATACCGTGTAATCATGAAATTATCAGTTTAGACGTTGTATCTTTATTCACAAATGTTCCTACAGATTTGGCATTAAACATTATAAACAAAAAATGGAATTTAATTCAAAATTATACAAATTTACCAAAAAATGAATTCATGTTGGCTGCAAAACTTTGCTTAAATTCTACATATTTTCAGTACAATGACACAATATATAAACAAATATTCGGTACAGCAATGGGTTCTCCATTATCTGCTGTTATAGCAAATTTAGTAATGGAGGACTTAGAGCAGGTCTCACTTGACAAACTAAACTGTCATGTGCAATTTTATAAACGGTATGTAGATGATTGTATATGCTGCATACCAAATGATAAAATTGAACATGTTCTACACACATTTAACACATATCATGATAGGTTAAAATTTACTTTTGAAAGAGAAAATCAAAATTCTATAAACTTTTTAAATGTAAAGATACTACATGATAACACACAAATAAAAACAAACTGGTACATTAAAGACACTAGTAGTAGTAGGCATTTAAACTATTTTTCAAACACTTCGGTAAATTTTAAAAAAAGCGTAATTAACAGTTTAGTAGATCAGGCTATTAAATTAGCTCACCCTGATTTTAGAAAAGAAAATTTAAGCAAAGTAAAAACAATACTAGAAAAAAATAGTTATCCTAAAGAGTTTTACAATAAATTAATCACAAAAAGAATAAATAAAATATATAACACAGGTACAAAATCAAATAATAACATATACCACACTATACCATATATAAACAATTTAAGCGACACAATAAAACACGAATTAAAAAAATCAGACATTCACATAACTTTCATACCTACCAACAATAGACATTTATTCACAAATTTAAAAACACCCATTAAACATGATAATCAAAGTAATGTCGTTTATAAATTAGATTGCAAAGATTGTAATAAATGTTATATCGGACAAACCAAACAATATTTAAAGAAACGAATTTATAACCATCAATACACCGTTACACATAACGTCACCGCTGAAACTGCTTTATCTAAGCACTCTAAAGATAGACGACATAATTTTGATTTTCAAAACACTAAAATTTTAAAAAAGGAAAATAATTATAAAAAAAGATTAATTTACGAAATGATATACATTAAGAAAGATGAAAACGCGGTAAATTTTAGAACGGATATTGATAATAAAGCGTTATTTACAATAATTTAATTCACGCATGAATTTTATTAATTTTAAGCTCTTGACTAGGTTTTTTTGCCATGTTTTTCCCTAGTCCTTGAACAGAATTGTTAGAGCTTGACAAAAAATAGATTGATATACGAATAATTCAAATCATTTCAATTTCTAATGTTGTATTAAATCATTATTCCTTCATTATTACTTGTGAATATAATTAAAATTCGATATATCAATGAATTCTTTGTTTTAATTAATTTTGTTGATAGGCATGGCAATTTATATTTATATTATTAGTAATTTGACACATATTAAATGTCAATTTCTTCCACCGAAGAAGTTATTTAACGAAAACATATTATTATATGTTATGGAATAAATTGGTATTTAATTATTTATTGTTTTATTGACCTCTAAGTGGAAATAAATCAGGAATTAAAAGATAGGTATTTTTTAAACAAAATCATAATTTTTACGAAGACTGACGGAGAGAAATAATCAGGATTGGTTCTGATCTACAAAAACTGTGCAAAGAACACATTTAAGTAGTTAAATGACCAATTCACCATGTTTTTCGATTTTTTTAAATATTTTGAAAAGTGGAGCAAAGTTACCCAGGGGTTCGGGTAACTTTGCCCCACTTGGTGAAATACACGATTTCTCATACCTAGTAAAAATGAACTGGGGCAAAGTAACAGACTTGACATGAGTAGTATAATTTTCATAAGTGTCTGACACGAACAGGAGTTTAAATAAATGCATTTTCGAAGTATTTATAAGAAAAACAAATCATATAGAAATGTCTATATTAAATATAATTACAAAAGTACAAACACATGTAATTAAATCACGAATGATGTACGTTATAAACTTCAAATGTTATTAAATGTCAGGTAGGTAAGTTCTGGGACGCTGAACATGCTCCTGTTGTTGATTTTGTTTGGCGGATTTGAATCCTTTTTCTCTGACCATTCCAATTCCCTTTTGCCGTCTTAAACATAGCACCCACAACCGCACCGTCTTCATTAAGACTTTCAATGACGCCTGCATAGTGTTAATCGTCATAAATTACGACAACGAAGGTATCTACTTCCTTTTTTAGTGGTTGAATGCCTGGTTTATTTGGTTTCTTATTTTAGTTGTTTTTTACGGAATGATTCCCAGTCTTCATCAGAACTTTCACTGAGATTTCATTCCATTTCACTGAAAACGTCATCATTCTTATCACTCTCCACATAACATCTGCGGCTTTTCTTTTTAAGGGACATCTTAGTCTTGGATTTACCTCTTTCATTAGAATTATTGCTTGTGCTAGCAAGAGAAATCAGAGTTTGTGCGGGCATTTCTTCGTTGGACAGGCTTTTACCTGCTGGAAGTTGTACTTTCTTTCTTCTACTGCCCGTAGTGTTCGTGGACTTATCGCCTACTATGGATTTACTTGTTTGCACAAGCTTTAAAAATGCTGAGCTTACAACTGAGGGTTCAACTGCTTTTTGGCCTATTCTCTCTAAGAGAGGTATGTCACATGGATATATCGCCGTTTTTCTAAATCCACTAGCAAGATTTTTTTTCATAGTGGGCTCCAAAGTCTTCCAGAAGTTTCTTAAGCAATGAGGGGAAGACATGTTTAGGCAAGACACCCGCGTTCATACCGTTTGGGGTATCTTTCCAGCCACTTAAGATCTTTCACTAAGCGACCTTCGTCGGTCTAAAAAAAGCAACGCATAAAGGTTGCTTTAAATGGGTGCTGTTTAGAGGGCGACATACAAAACTGATGTTGTCTCTACACTTCTCAAAAATACTGACATTTAGGTGACTAGATAGGTTAGCCGCAATTACAACGGTTTTTCCTCCTGCTTTCCTAAGACGTGGCTGGCACAAACTCTCAAACCATTCACTAAAAGCTGGTCCATCAAACCACCCAGACTTTGTGCTAAAATAGCGAGTGCTTTTTGGCCCACCTTCGGTCCAGATGTCCCACATCTGGGTACCTTTGTATACAACAAAGGATGGCAATATTTCACCAGCCACGCTGCCACAAATCATTACAGGGGTGCTTGATTTGGAAAAATTACACAGTTTTTCAGGATATGTTGTCCCACGACGCCAAATAACTTTCTTCTTTGAAGGATCATCTGCCAAATTTGTTTCGTCTAGATTCCAAATATTTTCAGGTGGTACGTCTTTGATAACTTCTTGCAAGTTTTTAATATAATCCTGCAGGATATCTTCGGTGACTGAGGCTCGACTTCTTTTTATCTTGGGTAACGTTTTAAGAAATGTTTTAGCCACTCAATGCCAGGCTTCTTTCCTTGAAACTCTTTAACAACACGACTAGCTCTCTCTAAGTAATTTTTCATGACATTCCTGAGTTCTTCTGTAGTTATTGGAAAGCCAAAATCACTCAATGTTTCTATGTACGAAGCAAAAAATTCCTCCTCATCTCTGGAAAATATTTTAAGTTTTCCTACTGGCTTACTATGTTTTTCTTTCAGTTTGTTTAAAATAGTTCGTCTTGGTATATTAAAGTGTTCTGCAGCTTGACGATGGCTGTACGAACCATCTCTTATTGCTTGCAAGCATTCCTCTAATTGCTCTGGTGAATAATGTGCATAGAGTCGAGCACCAAGTTTCGTTTGTAAACTCGAATCATTAAAAAAAAAAAATGGAGCTCTAATGTAGAACATGTAGGCTATGAGGTAGGTAGGTAATGCTATGATATTTTTTAACAACATAACATAATAACATTACAAAGAATATATTTAATTTTAAAATAATCAATTTTAGAAAAATCAAGTAGCATATTTTAAATGTAATTACACACTACAGTTTTACACGCGCGGTGTATTACAAAAAATAAATTTGTGTTCAGTAGGTAAAAATTTATCTCCGCAAACACGCACAGACCTGTAAGAGATATACTTACATACATTTTTTAGTCATATCCTAAAAAGCAAACTACTATTGATTAAAATAAGCCATATTTTAGATGGGGTACCTTTCCGTTGCTGGGGCAAAGTTACCGCATTATCAACAGAAATATAACCTATGAAACTAAAAACTCGTGTGAAAAACGCTTAATATGATGTATTTAACGATGTAATTTTGTTAACAAATAGCTGTCCTCCACAAATAAACACCTTTGGTTACTTTTAAATATCTGCAAATGGATTGAAAACACCACTTTTATTTAAGTAAAAGAGAGCAAAATTTTACACAACTGTTCCAAACTATACAAATCAACGCCAAAATGGTGGAGTGGTCTGAAAATGATGTGTGGGACTCCTAGTAATGTTATCTAGCGGATAAGCACAACACAACACGGTTGCAGTTTATTAATTCGCCGCCAGGTTGCACAGCATCTTTTTTCGTCGCTGGAGCAAAGTAACCACCTGGAGGGTAAAGTAGCCCCGGTTTACGGTAATTACAATGTCAGATATTAGCTGTGTTTTTGCAGCCGTTTCCGACGGTTGGAAGTGGTTGGAAGTATCAGGAGTATGCGCATTACAATAAAACCGAACGTTTTTATTGTAATGGGCATGCTCCTGATACTTCCAACCGTTGGAAATGGCTGCAAAAACAAAGCTATTTATGTACGAGGCCCACTAGAAAAAATGCGCTACCTAGGCATGAAAACAACCATTGATACACTCGAGCGTGAGTTGTCAATTTATGTGTTTTTTTTTCATGTAAAGTTTGAATTGATGCTGATAATTAATTTGCATTTTATAAAGACTTTGTGTGAAGAATTAACAATTTAAAATTAGAGTACCGCAGTGTGATAAAATTTCTAACAAAGGAAGGCTGTCAGCCGAAAACAATTTATGAAAGATTGATTGGGATTTATGGAGACTATGCACCGTCATATTACGTAATAAAATTTTAGTCAAGACAGTTTCAATGGGAGCTTAAATTCATCGAGGATAATTTAAGAAGTAGCACGCCCCAAACTGCAACACATACTATACTATACAGGTAGTATAGCAGTACCTACTTTTGAAACGGGTACTCGTTTATATTTTTAATATTTATCGTTGTAATATGATGCATATTTTCATAACATAAAATTTAGTACCTAAAGAGATAATAATATGTACAAACATATTTATTAAGCAACTTAGATGTGATTTCTTGAGAATCGTGATCGTTCAACCATCGCTAAACTGTGATTAATGGGAGTATGCTAAAATGTCATTCAACTGACAAACGACTAAGCCTCGGTTAATTTATTATCGTAATAGAACTGCAGTCGCAGTGAACTTGCTATTTGGATGTATTCATTTGCATAATACACTCTCGGGGGTTATGTCCAGTTCAATAAAATAATTGCAATTTTGTACATCAACAGCTTACGCAACCATATGTTCATAGTAAAATACAAAAACTACAACTACTTCTTTTGTAGTTTTTGTATTTTACTATTGTTTTGTCTCCTTACTATTGTAGAAAGTCCTCCTGAAGAAGTTATAAATAAATGACGAAAATTTGAGGCACTTTTAAACAATTGCTTTTACTTATACAGACCGCTTCCCGATAGTTTTTATTCTCTTATATATATATATATATAAAGTTTAACAATTTTATCAGTTCTGACACTGACAGTAGACTATAAAATGTGAAATTACTGCAACTAGTGCAGAATATGGGTTCCTTCTTTTAATTTAAATGAAAAACAGTAGTTTCCTACGTGATGTTTCGGATTAATTTAATCCTTCTTCAAACCTGTATATAAATATATAATAAAACTATTTTTAAACCAAGAAACAATAACTTACAACAAGGATAATCGTTTTTCTAAATACAAGGTTCTAAAAATGTGAAACAATTTTTTTTGTTTGTAGTTACTATTAACATATATTTTCTACTTTTACGTTTGACAAACAAATAAAAACATTTGCTGCACTGACTTTTATTGTCCTCATTTTTTTCGAAATATCTCGATTAATATTAATTTGAGGTTATATGTGGTTTACTATTTTTCTATTCACAACTTATTGCTCTTTTAGAATTTGATAAAAAAATACCATATGCTATTTAAAAATAAAAGAGTTGACCTTGCTATGACCTTTGTGTCTTTGCATTTGACAGTGTCCAAGGTGATGGAGAACAACAAAAGGATTGTTAATTGGAAAACGAATTTGAAAACGTCTAAATTGATATCCTGGCAAAATAATTTCAAAATTAGAAGAATTAAACATATTAAAAGCTGTTAAAATATAATTTGGTTATTAAACGTCAACACATCGAAGGTGTAAAATAGAAAATCGGAAGAAATGATCCATCTAACTGCGGTTGGTTTATCGTCAAGGGAACAGGTCAAGAACAGAAAATTCGTCAAGCATTTTGGTTATATACACACTTCTAAATTGTCAAGGTAAGGGTGGGTAGATTTAAGAAAAATGTCTTTGTAAAATTTGAACTTATGAATATAGTGAATTGAGGCATTTCTGTATTTCATGTTAAAAATATTTTTACGATTAATTCATTTCAGAAAGCGGAACACCTCACTTCTTTATGTTTCTAAAACTCTAATTTACAAAATAAGTAAAATTCATTAATTTAAAGAATGTTTCATTTATTCTTTTTATTTGAGTAATATTTCATATTGTAGCAGCAGAAGCATATTGGAAAGCAGAATAATTTAAATTTATAGAAGAAATTTTTACCATCCACACGTTTCTGAAGTATCTCCGGATTGGTAAAAAAGAGCAATGCCCGGTTTTCGTTAATTTATTGGTTATTTAGGTATTGCTTAATTTAGCCTACTTTTTTGATTTTTTGTCACAAATGTATGTTTTCGTTTAGGATATTTTCGAGATAAAACACGAGACAAAATTTAAACAGCGTCCTCTAGCATGCACATCACTTATTAGATCAGTTCCAATTTGTAAGCATTAGATTGGAGGATAAATTCTGTTTTCAACGAGACTAAGTTTGCAAAATTAGGTTCAACAAAACCGGAGTTATAAGCGTTCCTTCAATACAAAGTTTCCCCTTCTCCCCTCTCCTTATTTGACAAAATACAAAAAAGTTGTCCGATGTAAAATATGCAAAATTTTCAGTAGATTCCGATTTTCATATTTATAATAGACCTTAAGTTGGTAAATTTTGCGTTAAATAAGAATTAAAATTTTTGGTGATCAGTTACGCCCTCTAGCGGTCATCCCAGTGGTAAAAACAGAAAAACAAAACAAAGACTATTCCCGAAAGTGTCTTTTTAATGGAACATCCTCTATACCGTTTAATTGAGAATTTGATTCTGAATAAAAAACTTTTAATACATTAATGGGAAAAATAAAGAAGTATGATAGCTTTGTTCCTTTTTTCATGAAAACATATTTATTTAGCCTACATTTTCTATAGAACGTCAAAAGATATCGGCGACTCGAATTATTGCGTTCTCGTTATAATATTCATCAGCTGATTTTCCAGCTGAGATTGTTTTTTTTTGTTTTTCTTTATAAAAAAGTGACCCTTGCGTTAGGCAATACTTTTTGCCGATATATGTCTAGACATTCATAAACAGAGAAGTGTTTTACTGTCATTGAATGACGCCAGTTGTGTAAAGGCTTGAGTAAAAAAAAATGCGTAAGAAATAAGAAATGAAAGTACAAAGTAAAATCAAAGGTGTGTCTATTATTGATAATAAAAAATGTTTACGCACTTTCACAATGTCAGAAACGTATTGTTGGTACTAATGGATCCATAGCTGCAGTAGTTAGGCGGCGGACTATCGTTGTGGTGGGACGATAGGAGCCGGGTTTAGATTCTCTGGAGACATTTTTTTCAGAGAATTGAAATCCGGATCGACTTACCATTCGCTGTTGGGAGCAAAGTGATTAACAGCACGGCATTATAAAAGGCCATATGATGCTGTCACAAAGCCATTTGAACACAATTTACACGCACAAAACTACACCGTGAGCATTGCACTAATAGCCATACAAGCGATACAGCTTACGGAGTCGCTGCAACTAAGCACCCACCACACATAAAAAAAATACAGCTGCAAAACAAATAGATCGAATTGTTTTTTCATAGCCATGTTGCATTTTCTAAATATAAAATGTCATAATAACTTCTTTATTTCTAATTTCTTCTCATCGATGTATTAAAATTTTTTTGTTGAGAATTAAGTTCTCAAATAAACGGTAATGATATATACGGAGTTTAAATTTTAAAAAAGACAGTTTCAAAAACGCGATGCTCAATTGGTTTTCTGTTTACACCACTATAATCCCAACATAAGATCCCTGCAATATGCCTATTTAACCGACTTTTTAGCTGAAATAATAACGAAGTTCGCGTGGTGAGAACTTAACTTAGAACAACGTGTACGTTTACGCGATGAATGTTATAAAATAGGCAAATTTTTACCATCCATTAGTATTAAAATTAATGGTTTATAAAAAGTTTTAGTTTTTATTCTTCAAAACTTTTTGAAAACTGTTTTTCATTTAGGGAAGTAATAATATCGTTAGCTGAAAAAGATTTTCTATTAGACACCGAAGTTATATAAGACACTGTGATAACCCGTACAAGTATTTTTAGAGAATATCGGATATTGAACCTTGTAGATTTTACATGAAACATGCTTTCGACATTTAATTATACAGGACGTTATTCATAGATTCGCGCTATTCTAACAATGTCTGCATTTTTAATGTATTGTAAACATATGTGTATCAATATTATTATACCTATTCAACAACTCTGACACTTAAACAGGTTCCACACGCGTACTTTACATACTCCTGTCTATAGAAGTATATGTATGTGCCTGCATATTATATGTGCGCTTTTCTTTTCTAACAACAATAATGCGCTTATAAATGAAGTAATAATTAAGATTTGTCTACACTCAAGAGTATATATATTGTAATGGTTATTCAAAGAAGCTTTAGGTGAACACGTTATTCACATACCGTTGAAACGCTTCAGGTCTGATGTATTTCCACTGACAACAACAATGCAAAATGCAAAACTTCTAAAGTAATAAATCAGCAGGTGGTAATTGAAATGTGTTTTGTTAGTGGTTTGATCTTTTTATGAGGAAACTACAAAATAAATATACTGGCGCAGAATATAATCAACTGGTTCTCTGACAATCTAATGAGGCATGATGTGTACATTTTGATGTAGTCGCAATTTGTTTAATTTGCGATTGAAATATAAATTGCTGACACATGTATGAATGCAGCCAATTATGATAGACAGGCATGTTTGTCATACTAGTAAATGGTTGTGCTTTGCGGCGACTGACTTTTACCAGAAGGTGCTTAGTGGCTTTCCAGTTTTGTTCATATATAGTTCAAAAAAATCACTTGATTTAGTAGTGATCATTTTATGTGGAGGCGTTAGTTAAATATTCTTTATATAAGAAGAGTCTTTGCACATCTATAATACATAAAATGTTTAAAGGTTTTGTTTTAATTTGGTACACGTTTAACAAAAAGAAATTCCTACAAATATCTTCAGCGATTACTTAACGTAAAAGTTATTTAAAACCGAAAAATATTAATGTTAATATTAAAATACGAGGAACGATGAAAAAAACTCAATGTGAACTTTTTCTATGTTATATATTCAAGGAAGTATACATACATACTTCCTATAATATGTAAGTTTGAAATTTCTATCATCATATTCATATCACATATCAGCAGATATTAGAAATTAAAAGTTGCTATTAAGGAAGTCATCGGTGAAGTTTTTAAAGAAAAGAGCTTTTTGCTTCCGTTATTTGAGGTGCTGTTGGAAAAAGTGCAAGGCCACCTGACTGAAATGGTGAACCTGGACGAATTAAACATGTAAAATTTTTGTGATCAGATGTGACATTAGTAGACCATTGGTTGCCATGGAAATGAGTAAATTAAAACTAATAATTTGTAGACAGTCTGTCACAACAGTCATTGAGTTATTGATGTATGTATCTGATTTAAAAAACCGAGGATATAATCTTTCAAATGATATCAATTGCACATTTCACATTCATTTAAAGTAAGTTTTTTCGACTATATCACTCACATATCTGTCAACCAATCACACAGTTGGAATTCCTTAGCAACAGCCAATGACATTCGTTTTATAGCGACAAAATCACGTGTGAATTTTAATAAGTGATAAAATCACTCGTGGTTTTACCAATACAAATGGAGTACTGTCAAAACGACTCATTTTCACTCACAATGCTCGCAATTACTACACAAAGCAAATCTTGTTTATTTTTTTTTGTTTCCTCTTCTTAGTTACCAGCCAAATATATGGCAAAATGAACACAACTAAGAGAGGAAATTACGAAAATATCCGATAACTGCGGAACTTACTATATAATAGCAAACTACCTACCTACATTGCAACAAATTTTGGTCGTGATATAGTCTTTTTAAATACAACGCGTGACCAAGATTTTTCTTTGATAAAATTGATTTGGATAATTTGTTCGTGCTTGTTGATCTTAAATAATTTCACTCGCCCTTCAGGCTCGTGAACAACAAGCACTTACAAACTATCGAAATCAATTTTATCGATAAAATCTTGGTCACTTGTTATATTACTTATGATAAAATTATTATAAAACAACTCATTACAGTTTTTGACACATTTATTTATACCTTTTTATTTGTAAAAGGTTGTTATGTCAGATCAATTAGTAGACATTTATACTTGACTTATTTTTGAATTGTCGTCGTTGCCCCTAGTGACTTTAAAACGCGCGTGTTTTAATGATCTATTTACGCACGCATTTGCGTGTTTTAAACAAGCAAAATGGTTTACCTATAAAAAAATGAGTTATTTACGAACCAAGTGCGTGAAATCATATTTCGCGAATGAGTGACCAGTTTAAAGCGCGAGCCGGAGGCGATCGCTTTAAAAGCAAAAAGCTCTCTTCTTAAAGCGCGAGCCGGATACGAATTCGCGAAATGTTTCACGCACGAAGTTTGTACAATATTTTTTGTACGAGAACTATAATAATAACACATATTGTTAAATACGTTATCGTTTATGACCATATATTATTAAGGTTAGGGATTTATGATTTTAAAATGTCACTAAATTAATCAAGCTACAGGAAATACCAACTTTACTTTTACGCACTCGTGTTTAAAGTGACTTTTTACGCACGCAAATCGAATCGTGAAATGACGGGTTTTGATAAGCGAGTACAAAATATACTATCGTAAACTGGTCACTCATTCGCGAAATATGATTTCACGCACTTGGTTCGTAAATAACTATTATGACACTAGTGCATAATCAAGCTTTTAAAGCACGAGTAACGAGTTTAAAGCCGCGACGCGAAGCGGAGTGGCTTTAACGTTACGATCACAATTTGGTATCTTATAACAGTATATTAAATATTTCAAATATTTGTTTTCAAATATTAATCTTACTATTCGGGGTATAGATGCATTATGTATCGTGGTTTATCATAGCAATCAAGTAGAAAAATTGGAATCTACTTTTACTATTAGATATAATGTTAAAAGAGCAACCTTTGACTTATTATATTCACTTTTAAGGGAGTGCACATGGAATACTGTGGTAGGATGTACCACGGTTCAAGAAGCTGTAAAACAATTTTATAATGTGTTAGGTATACAATATACTAGACGTCTGCGTACCTTTATCGCGTCAGAGATATAATAGTAATAGTTCTCCTGTCTGGTTTACAAGCGCAATAAAAAGTATTATTAAGAAAAAAGAGTATCATAGAAAGCGCCCTTCGGGCTCGTGAAATTATTATCTCAACAAGCACTTACAAATTATCCAAATCAATTTTATCGGAAATTCTTGGTCACTTGTTGTATTACTTATGATAACGTATGACATAGTGAGTTTGGTTAGCTTTCCACATCTTTGCAAAAACGTATACAACCAAGTATATCTACATAATATGTACACACACTACAAGAACAAATGAATTTTGTTGGTTTTGATTCATTTTCAATGTCCATACAAACCATTGTTTTCTTCTTTATGGATTAGAAGAGCATATTCATTATTGATGACGATACCGGTTAGTAATTAAATGACTCCATTAATTTTTATTATCTTAAATATAATGATTGAATGCTGCACATCGCCAACAATCTTTTCTGATGGCTGTTCGTGTTTAAATAGCATCTGTTAGTCGACATTTACATATTTATTGTCTTGAACTGACATATAAATGGCGTTGAAACTGTAAAACTTGACAATATGATTGACATATTGCTCCAACTTGCTGGTTATATTACTACTCGCCTTATCACTCCCAATATTTTCATCTATCTAGTAATCTATCAAACTGAACTGAAAACTCTTGTAATACCTTGTACTAACTTAACCGTTTATATCGATAAGTAGGGGTTGTTTCATTTCTTTTTCAGGTGTTACTACTTCTTAGTTCGTCTTTTTTATTCAGAATTACAAATTTTTATTACAGTGTTCTTGTTCTCTTAACCTTGAGTATTATTCTTGCACAATTAGTTTCACTTTTTAGCTCTTATTTCTATGTGAATGTTGCTGTTCAATTTTGGGTCCATTAATCTCTGGGTGTTTATTTATTTTCATTTATTTATTATATTCTAACTTTATATGAATCTTTAATGTCTGTATTTATGTTACTTTACATGTATTTATTTAAGTTAGCAATTTTCGACTCGCCAGTTTGCAAATTGAAGGATAGCGGTAAAGATGATATAGACAGGCCCCATATTGTCTTAGTCCATGCCTAGGTTTCTGTAATGTTTGTATTTAGAAGGTGGAGAACATTAAATTCACACTATTATGTTACGTATTTATTATAACATTTTAAATTATTCATAAAGATAATATTATTCGTTACAACTAGATGTTACACACTTCAACTATATTCTAACAATACATTCAAACGTGACCGTTATTATCTTCTTAATACAATGTTACCAACTTTACTTTTTAGTACATTAATTGTAATACATAACATTTCCTCCCTTGTTAATTCAAACACAAAAAAAATTTCACAGTAATAAGGTAAGTACAATTTTAATTTACAAATCTAGTATTACTCTAGGTTTCTTAATTCTTTCAGATCTCGTTAAGGTAGGTGCTGGATCACTATTATTAACTACAGTTAATTCAGGTGATTTATTTACATTACTATCACTAAACGGGTCGATGGCCGCAGAGGTTAGGCGGCTGACTATCGTTGTGAGAGGACGATAAGTGCCGGGGTTCAATTCTCTGGAGGGACGGTGACATTTTTCAGGGAGTTTAATCCCGGATCGACTTGCCATTCGCTGTTGGGAGCAAAGTGATTAACAGCGCGGCATCATAAAAGGCGATATGATGCTGTCACAAAGCCATTTAAACACAACTTACACACACCAAACTACACCACAAGAGTTGCAGTGATAGCCAGACAAGTAATACAGCTTACGGAGTCACTGCAACTAAGCACCCACCACACATTAAAAAAAGAAAAAAAGCATTATCTCCTTCTACACTTGTTTGACTTTTGTTAGATGAATTTTCTGAGTGTGCAAAGTTACTTGAAGTACTAGAAGTGGTCGTTACAGGTAAGTTTAAACGATTTTCTATTTCACTATTGGAACATTGATCATTGTCTATGTTTATTGTAGATATTTGATTTAGATGTCTTTTTAAAATTTTGCTATTCTCTAATTTCACTGCAAATATTACATTACCTAATTGCTCAATAATTGTAGCATTCAGCCAATTGTTCTTGCTTACACTATGATCTTTTACCATTACCTTATCTCCCACTTTTAATTTATTCACGCTTTTCCCATTATAATACTGCTTTTGTTGAACTTGTTTGTTATTAACATTTTGTCTGTTACAGGGTAACAAAAGATTTAAACGAGAACGAAATTGTCTACCAGTTTGAAGTTCTGCTGGTGGGAGCAAGATGTCGTACAATGTGGCGTAATACGATAAGCAAATAAATATTTTGGTAATGCATCTGTAACTGATTGATTCGATAATAAAATTTTCTTTAAACTAGTTTTAATTGTTTTGACCGCATTTTCAGCTGCACCGTTGCAATAAGGTGAATATACTGGCGTTGTTATATGAGTAATACCATTAGATTCAAGAAAACGTTTGAAAGTATAAGAACAAAATTGAGTACCGTTATCAGTTACTAACGTAACAGGTAAACCCCATCGTGCGAAATAATCTCTAAATTTTGAAATAGTTACCTCGGAACTAATAGATCTCATTTCAAATACTTCTACCCACTTGGAATAAGCATCCAAAATTATTAAATACATTTTATCAAGTATTGGTCCTAGCAAATCTGCATGTAACCTAATTGACGGTCTTTCTGGCCATTTCCAATTACTCAATTCAGTTTTTGGTGGATTATTTTGAAGTTGTAAACATATCTGACAACTTTTTATAATATTCTCTAACTCCTTATCTAGATTTGGCCACCATAGAAATGATCTAGCTAATGCCTTAATCTTTACAATACCTAAATGAGTAGAATGCAATTCCTTAAGCAAAACATTTCTAAACTGTGTTGGTATTACAACTCGATATCCCCACATTATACAGTTTTGCTCTAAAGTTAATTCATGTCGACATGTATAATAAGGACTAATATCATTACTAATATTGGTACTCGGCCATCCATACAAAATATAATGTTTTACTCTACTTAGTATAGGATCATTATTAGTTTGAATACGAATGCTTTTTACAGATATGTGTGGAATATTTTCTTCTATGAAATTTAAGTATGACACTTCCTGAACTACGTTTGTATTGGTTTTTAAAGGAATACGAGATAAACCCTCTGCACCATTTTTACTTGACTCAACATATTTTATATTATAATTATACCCTGCTAATATAACTGCCCATCTTTGTAACCTACTTGCTGCCATTATGGGTATTCCCTTTTTCGGACCTAATAAATGAACTAATGGCTTATGATCTGTAATTAAATCAAATTCCCTGCCATATAGATAAGTATGAAATCTTTGAATTCCGTAAACCAATGCTAAACTTTCCTTAAACCAATGCTAAACTTTCCTTATCTAATTGTGAATAACCTTGCTCATTTTTATTTAATGTGCGCGACACATATGCTACTGCTTTTTCTTCTCCATTTGGCATAAGTTGACTCAGTACTGCAGCTAATCCATAACTCCTTGGATCGTAATGAACTAAGTACGGTTCTGAAGTCATAATCTCTTTAACTTTTTTAAAGGCAATGTCACAATCCCTTGACCATTTCCACATTACATTTTTTTCTAGCAATTTATATAATGGCTTTAATATTATTGAAAGATTCTTAAAAAATCTACCATAATAATTTACTGTACCTAAAAATGCTTATAATTGCTTTGTATTTTCAGGAATGGGAGCCTCAGTAATAGCTTTAACTTTCATAGGGTCCATATGTATACCATCTTTATCTACTTTATGTCTTAGAAAACTAACTTCCTGAGTAAAAAATGAACATTTGCTTTTCTTTAATGTTAAGCCTACTTCTTGAATTTTACTTAAAACTTTACATGTTTTCTGGTATACTTCATCAATATTTTTACCCGAAATTAGTATATCATCAATAAAGACTATAACTCCCGGTATACCTTGTACTATCTTTTCCATTTCCCTCTGAAACCACCCTGGTGCACTGACAATACCGTATACTAATTTTTGATATTGAAATAAACCTCTATGCGTTGAAATAGTCAAAAGTGATTTACTATGTTCATCTAATTTAATCTGGTTATAAGCATCTGAAATATCTAATTTAGTAAATATTGCTGCTCCATTTAATGAATTTAATAGATCCTCTATTTTTGGAATAGGGTATCTATCAATACGTAAACATTTATTAATTGTTAGTTTAAAATTACCTGCAAGACGAATAGAATTATCGTGCTTTACTACTGGCACAATTGGTGTGCCCCAATCTGAATGATTTACAGATTTTAAAATTTCTAAGCTCAGTAATCTATCTATTTCTTTATTAACTTTGTCTTTCATAGCGTATGGTAAATTGTAAGGTCTAAAAAATATTGGTTGGCATGCAGTTGTAAATGCAGCTCTTTATTATAACAACCTAATTTATCTGTAAATACCTCGGAAAACTTATCAATCAAACATCCAGTTAATTTAGATATTTCATCATTTGCAATATTATTCATACTCATGCCTAATTCGTGCATCCAATGACGTCCAAGTAACGGATTTGGTCCGCCATTTTTAAAAATAAACAGTTTTAAACATTTTTCAACTTTATCTAACGTTACTTTAACATTTACATAGCCTAAACATGGAATAATTTGACCTGAATAACTTTTGAACTGCCAATCAGATGGATTGACGATTAAATGTTTTAGATATTTACAATATAAATTTTCACTTATCGCAAAAATATTTGAACCAGTATCTATTTCGAATTCCAATAAAGTTTGATCAACTCATAATTTGGTTTTAATTGGATAAATTACATTATCGTTAGTTTTAATTACACAATCTTTAGTTTCGCTTAAATTACAAATATTTTTAGAACTATCAGAATTAACGTTAATATTGTTTAAATAATTAAACTCTTCTACCTCACCTAATTTCTCTTCATTTGTAAAGTTTACCCTCTCATTTGCTCTGCCTGTTCTCCATTTTCCTTCTTCGTTTCTCTCACGCTTGTCCTTTGTTGATCGTCCATGTATCTCCCCTTCTTTCTTTGTGTATTCTCCTTTTCTACTGAAATGGCGTTGTCTGTCAACTGTAGTTTTACATGCCCTGACAATGTGACCTAATTTTCCACATTTCTTGCATTTGTAGTTATAATAACAGCTTTTTGCTAAGTGTGTTCCAGAATTACATCGAAAACATTTTGGTGCATTACGTCGACCGTCCTCTTCCTTTTCTTCACCTTTATTATAATTTATATTGCTGCCACTTTTCCTTTCATATCCATTCATCATATCAACTTCTTTCGTAGTTGCTTCTAGCGATGTAGCCAATTCAATTGCTTTTTTGTATGTCAGGTTAGTTTCACTCAATAATCTCTTCTTAATATGTACGTCTGTTACACCACATACCAGTTGATCTCTTAAATTTTCTTCCAAGTCTTTAAAATTACAATGTAACGATAATTTCTTGAGTTGTGCAACATAATCATTTATAGTTTCACCATGTCTTTGCTTCCTATCTTTAAATTTAAATCGTTCTGTAACTTCAGATGGTTTCGGTTTGAGGTGATTCGTCATAAATATATTAATTTCATTTAACGTCAATTTCGGTGGTTTTTGTGGAGTACACAAATCTCTTAATAACATATACGAATCATTACTTAATAATGTAAGTAAAATCGGTACCTTCTTATCGTCACTAACTTCATTTGCAATAAAATACTGCTCTAAACGTTCAAACCATACTTCCCACTCTGTATTTATTTCAAATTCCTTAAAATTCACTTTTTCTGCCATTTTACCCGCTATTTTCTTTCTTTTTTTTTATAACCTCTGTTCCACGTGGTCTTCTTTTATCTAGCTAATCCGTACTTTTCTCGTCGCCAATTTGTAATGTTTGTATTTAGAAGGTGGAAAACATTAAATTCACACTATTATTTTACGTATTTATTATAACATTTTAAATTATTCATAAAGATGATATTATTCGTTACAACTAGATGTTACACACTTCAACTCTTCAACTATATTCTAACAACTAACAATACATTCAAACGTGACCGTTATTATCTTCTTAATACAATGTTACCAACTTTACTTTTTAGTACATTCATTGTAATACATAACAGTTTCATATATCACTGTCATTCTCGCAAAAATGCATTCATGTTCCCTATGTCTGTTTTAGTATTGGCTAGGTACAAACGAAAAAAATATGCCTGATTTGATCACCAGCAGTATTTTTGACTTTCCTTGCTTTTTTGAAAAATGTACCTAATACATTGACAGGATTTTAAACTGTCTACTTCGACTAAGATTACATACGTACTTTACATCAACCTTTATGAGCTTCAGTTATGTTAGGAAAAAACACATTACACACTGTTCCAGTTATGTCTATTACATGACGCGTAACGCTTGAATGTAATAATGAAGACATTTGCCAAATAGTATTATGCACTCACTAGTTTTATATCCACTATAACATTTGCGCCATTTGCTTTATTATTGCACAATTAGAACTGATTGCGAATAATAGTCATAAATTGAAAATTGGTTTAACTTGTTTACAAATAATAGAAAAGCAGTTGCGGCGTTTGTGAAAATCAGAAATTATTATTATTGTATTTTACATGTCTTGTACTTCTATGATTTTTCTGTAATTCAGATTCAGATATATACAAAACTCTTCGTTTTCTACTGTCCGTAATTCTATAATCATGCCTTGTAAAAGCTTTCAAAATACGCCACTTCATGTCTTAAATGTTTATGGTAGTCTATCAACATACGTATACTTAAATACGAATGGACATAATACATTTCTGCGAATCAATATCCTTTTACACCGTATCCTTTTTACTATTGATATACGTAGGTATTTGCCTTTATTGCCGACAGAGAAATATAAATAATGCGACTTTGAACAATACATTATTTAATAGCAGCAATTGTTTTTGTTTTCGAGAAACACGATTCTCGAAGATATTGTTAGTAGGTGGTCTAAGAATGTGCATTGCAAAGTTCGTGGCATTATATTGTTTCTCGTAGAAAAAGATTCTAAAAGACTTACTCTGTTAACGCTGATTGCTCATTACAAACACTTATACAAACATTTTTTAAAACTTACTGATATTTTCTCTTAAATCAACACAACACATAAGAGGAATATAACATACTAAAATGAGAATTCAGAAGTATTAGTAATTTGTTAATAATTAGACTCGGCAAAGAGGAACAATTTCTAGTGCAGTACGGGGAGCAACGAAGAGGGGCGAAAACTCGAGCGTCCGTATCAAAGCACACGTGCTCAGTATTATTCTACTAGTCGTTGTGAATACTTATCTATTCTGTCTTAGAAAATGTCGCAGTTAGGTATGTCGGATTTAGAATACGAAGGTGATAGAATTAAGTGTGTAAGGCGGCTTTCACACCAAAGTTGCATGCTAGGTGCGACTTGCTGCCTGGAAGCAGGAAGCACGTCGCATGGTGCGACGTCTAAATTCGCTTTCATACCAAATTGGCATAGTGTGAGATGCTAGATCAAATTTCTCTCGATATGCAGAGTTTAGTTGATTTCGTGATGTCGTCTGGAGAAGACGATAGCTTTCTCTTATTAGCAGCGGTTATATTAAGGAGAAAAAGGAAAACAAGAAGAAGGTTGTGGGTTCATCCGTACTTGCGAGACAATGCTGATACACATAGTGCGTATATTGTCTCCCAGCAGTTGCAAATGCATCGTCAGAAATTTCATTTAACTTCTACAGGATGGAGAAAGAAACTTTCAACAAACTTGTTGATATAATGAAATCATCAATGGAGTTGCAGGATACAAATTATCGCAGAGCTATTACTGTTGAAGAAAGGCTGCTTATATTTTTAAGGTAAGGTAGTGAAAAACATTGAAATAAAAGATAAAAAGATATTTGTTTACGTCAAAGACTTTTATTTAATAATAAAAAAATAATTACTGCGTTAAAAGGGAATTCGCTATACCTACATATAATTTGACTAATAATTAGGTCGCCACATACGTTCATTAATGAACATTGTAGTGGATGGATTAGTAATAAAGTTACTCGTATGATTGTTAGGTACATGAGTTATATTTGATGCTGCAATATCAGAAGAATAGATCGAAGAAGAATTACTGGCCGGCCTATCATTAATCACAGGAGAAGTACTCGCTGGTGTATTGACTTCTTGCAACATACTTTCCAATGTCTGCAGCATCACGACTTTAAATCTTCGCTTCTGTGATGCGTTTAAAACAGCAATATCAGGAAGAATGCTCTTAAAAAAACGTAGGTTCGGATTTTTTTTTCGCTCTTCCGACCATGCTGCTTCAAATATCTTGTGAAGCAGCCTCTGACTATTTTCCATTTTTTCTTGCAATCAGCTCCTATAACTAATTAGTGTTAGTAGTTTGTTTCATTACAATTATAATAATTATTTATTAGATATCTTATTCGTTTTTTCAGATTTCTCGCGACAGGAATGACATTTACCGCGCTACACTTTGAATTTTTCCGAGGAATTTCAACAATAAGTAGCATTATTGCTGATACTGCTGATAAATTGTGGACTGTTCTGCAACCAAAGTATATGGCATTACCTACAATAGAACAATGGAAAGACATTTCTGACCGGTACTATGAACTGTGGAATATGCCAAACTGTTTGAGCTCTTTAGACGGCAAACACATCAGAATTAAATGCCCCATAAAATCAGGTTCGGCATATTACAACTACAAAGGCTACTTTTCCATAGTTTTAATGGCAAGTTCTGATGCAGATGGGTTATTCACTTTTATAAGTGTTGGTGATTACGGTAAGAATAGTGATGGCCGCGTAAGTAAATCATCCGGATTTTTCCACGCACTTAACGAAAATCAGCTGAACATTCCACCACCTGTTGTTTTACCCAATGATGAGAGTAATTCTACCTTTCCAATGTTCTTTGTAGGAGATGAAGCATTCCCCTTCATAAACATATTATGCGACCTTATCCCAGAAGAACATTAACAAACGCTAAAAGGATATTCAACTACAGACTTCCGAGGGCTCGGAAAAGTGTTGAGTGTGCATTTGGAATGCTTGTTTCAAAATTTAAAATTTTTGAGACACAAATAGGTTGTAGCCCAGAAAAAGTTGTTAAGATTGTCAAAGCCGCGTGTATTGTACACAATTTTATTCGGAAACACGATGGTCGCTTTTCAAATACCAACGAACAAGAAATTGGTTCTGCTTACAATGTGTTACCGGCTTTAGAGCAAGAGCTTCATGGACGTCAACAAACAGAAGCAGGTGCCTTACGAGATAGGCTATGTGCCTATTTTACGAAACCTGAGAATGCATTACAATGGCAAAACAATGTATGTATATGAACAACGAAGTTTACGCACACCACTTCTTCAAAGTGTATTTCATTTTGATTTTCTATTGTTAAGTTCACGAACTATTTTGTTCAATTGAAAAATAAAAATGTAAACGTTTCTTCTTTGCTCATTCCCTTTTCTTTCCAGAACACAAATTTTGACTGTGTATGGTATGTGATATAAATGTAATATAAATAATGATATCAAAGTATGTCCGCTATAGAACTTAACGTACCTGTAGAAAAGTACAGTCCAGCGACTTGCTTCCAAGACTTGTCTTGTTCGTTTCTATTGCTGTATGCCTTCAATGTACTATCATACAGGCAGAGCTGTTTCTCAACCAACTGTACAAACGATACGTTAAATTGTGCATCGTCCGGTAAGCATTTACTGAACATCGCGTTAATTCATTAAAAACTCCAAACATAAATGAACTCACACCTATGCACGCACAGATCAGGTCGCAAACTAGCAAAAATATAGAACTTGTCCTATGAAGCACGCTGCACGTCGCACGTCGCAACGTCGCATTCATGCTACGCGACTTCGGTGAGAAGGTATTCCTTTAGTAATATACGTTTCAAAACAAGTAGCATATTTTCTGCTTCCAGGCAGCAAGTCGCACGTGGGATGCGACTTTGGTGTGAAAGCCGCCTAAGGTCAAACAACTGTTTGACGTGTACCAGCAGGTGGAATTGCGAACGCCACTTAAAAAGTATAAAATATTGTTCTTCAATCCGTCACAAATATTATAGCTGACAATTCACATCTGATATAGGTGTTTGTTGTATTCTGTCTAATCTACTGTTCACTTTACTAGACTAAGAAGCATTTGTTTCCTTCAAGAGCAAATATTCGGATTATACATTAGCAAGTCGGACATCGATAAGAAACGTTATGCCATCAGCTTGTGCCTATGTTGAAAGAGAGATTAAAGCAGAATTGAAAAATATTGTGGTTATGTGTTATTTGAAAGTGTCATTGAAAAGCATTCAGATTTTTCGTTAAGCCCACTAAGTTGTTACAAGGATTACTTTCAATTTGCAAATATAACATCACTCGATGTGGAACGGTCGTTTTCATAATTAAAAAATGTTTATTCCGCACGCCGCACTCATTTGACTAAATCAAGTGCGGAAACATGTTTAACCATTCAAATATTTAATAGATGCCCAGTTTGTGATTTCATGGAAGCTTCTGAAAACAGTTAGTGTTTCAGCACGTTATACAATATATTTTTTATCGATCAATTAATCTCTGCGGGTTATGCGGTCCATTTTTGCTTTGCTTTAGTCATACTCTGTGATATATTTTTTTCTCAAAAAAGGAATTTAGATTATATTTCTAGTTTGAATAACAACATCAATAATACTTTTTGTCATTAATTTTTGTGTAAACATTCATGTGTCCGCATCGCCCATGCTCACTCATGAAAGTCATGAACATAAACGGTGCGAGTACGCCCGCCTTGATACGGCCGCCCTGCCCCTCCACGTTGTACTCCGCACTGCACTGAAACTTGCCCCTCTTTACCGACTCTTTTAAAAACGTTGTAAAGAAGATGCATTCTGTTTGATGTTCTTACGGAATAACGAACAGAATTAATGTACAATATGAAAAAAGTTCTATTAGACCCATACTATAAATCGTCGGGTATTATCTTCTTCCAGTCATTCAATACCTGAATAACTACATGTTGCATCTCTAAAACGTCCCTTTCCAACCTTTATGTATATACCAGTACTTCCTTATTATCTAATATATTTTTTCTGATGTAACGTTTGCTTTCTCTGATATGTACTTTACGATCAACGCACATGTATCCAACATCTCTTGTTTTTAGTGATACTTCCTTCATTTTCCAGTTATGTGGCCAGTGTAAAGAGTTTAGCAATGAAAACTAAGTTTTAAAACAAGATTATATACATAGTACATAGATAGTGTGTAGACGACGAGATTCTTCTTCGTCAGACTGTTGTGATATATTGGATTTTAAGTTTGTTTATTGTCATAATTGAGTTGTTACTTTGCGACGAACATAGCTACCTAACAGAAACAAAAAAGGTGCATTTCACAATTTTGGAAAATATTGTAATATGTTGTACTATATGCTTAGAATATCACGTAATAAAGAAATACCCAGTTGTTTATATGAAAGTAAAAACCATTTATAAAAACGTTCGAAACATATGTAGATATATTAAAATTAATGCCTTCAACAACTTGATAGCACCAAACACGTTAAGCCTTGGTTATATACAAGATGTAAGGAGTTTGACTGCCATAATTTTCTCAGCATATAAAGCAAGTAAATGGAATTAAGAAAGTTTATTATGAAGTAGGCGTTAAAATAAATAGTATTCCAGAAAAACAAAAGCCAAGTCAAACTTTTAAATCGCGGTATCTTAGGCAGTTATAAGTATTTTAAAGTATGAATTTTACAATGGACTCATCACGTAAATACAAATAAAAAATTGTTATAGAAGTTTGTTCTACAATCTAAGATGAGGTTAAAAAAATAGAAATCGAAGTACTAGTTATGGCGGAATTTATAATTGAGAATATTTTCACTGCAACTCGACTCTAAAACTTCGCCAAGCTGTAAACGAAATTGAACGTATCATTTATGAATAGGGTATTGAAATATGATGAATACAAAAGAACCGCTGACACAAGCAGATAGTCGTCGCATCTGTTATGGTATTAAGAGGCCCGACTACCAGCTGATCGTTCGAACCGTCGACAGAGACAAAATTTTAGAATGAGATAGAGAATTCGCAAACGTATACATTTGTTGGTGTTGGTTGCCGATATGCAAGGCGTATATATTGTAGTTTGAAACGAAGCTGCCATCTGTTGATTGACCTGGGAATGTTTGAATTAAATCATAAAATACCTATGAAGATATTTTGGAAAAGTTATAAAATCCCATAATTAAATTGAAGAAAAATGAAAACCAAAAATACAAATTTTATAAATTAAGTACATTTTACTACACAACAAGTAATAGAAAGACATAAGCAACTAATTATTTATCTTTTTTCTTATTCTATGCAAGAATATAACAAAGTAAAAAACTCTTATTTGTATGTATTTTTACTAATAAAATGTGACAAAGAATTGTACGATGTAAGAAGTAAATTTATCAAAAAGTTTCTGATACAGTTGAAAACTAAAGTTTAGCAAGTCAACTCATATGTGAGGCATAATAAAGAATGGAACAAAAACACGAAATTGTAAATAAGAATATGTTTATTGAATACATCTTTTATTGCTTTTACAAGCGACCTATTTTGTAATTACTCTAGCATTTATTGCAAAAACAGGAAAAGGTGGCAGCTCTGATCAAAGTAGAAATTGAAATATATAAACATAAGTCTGCATAAGTCTCTATTACGACTTTGACTTAAAAAGCTGTCAAAAGCAATTATTATGAATTACTAAATACTTGTGGGGCGAGCATAGTGTAAGAAAACAGAAATATAAATATCTGCTGTACAAATGAAGTAAATCATGCAAAAGAACATTATTACTTAAATGATTAATGAAGAAAACGTGCATTATCATAGCACAAATTTGTTTATGATCAGCAGATGACATCGAAGTATTTATCATAATAATTAGAATAGGCAAACACAAGTTTACGTCATCGACAGATTGCTATAATTTAAGTTCCATTTGGTTATTTCATATGTTATCAGAAATATTTTTTCCATCCCCAGAAATTTTCCAAAATAGTTCACTATGTATGTAAAATTCCTTGCAGTTTATGATGATGTTTGTTGGATCTGTATTTCTTCAGATTTTCTGAAAGAAAGATACATATAACAAAAAATATCAAAATATTACTTTTTAAAAGAAGTAATACGCTTAAGTTTTTCTTAACAATTCCTCACCATTTATACGAATTGTGTTTTCTGTTTGCTATTCCAATGGGCAGCTAATATCAAAACTATATTAAAATTTACCTATGGTTTTGTAGCAGATCCGTTGTATATTTGCTGAAAATAAATAAAATATGATTTTCACACATCAAAAAGGTAAACTAACTTACTATTTTGACGTAAAAGAAAACTAGATTGGTATGTATAGCAATGTAGACCTTTTTCTCCTCTACCTTCTCCACAACCACTACTACTTATATTATCTATGTCCACAACCGTTATCCACAACCTTCACAGATAAACACTAATATACAGCTTCACACGTTCACAAGAACAACTGTTACATTTCACATTTTTTAGTTACATTGGTTACATACATATTTTATGTTTTGTTACCAACTTAAATGTTAAAGCCAATCAAGGCGGTACATTTAAACTCATCTTGATTCAAACTAAAATAAACCTGCAATAATATGCACGAAGGTGGTCACTTCATAACACTTTACTTCTGTTATTAATCTATTTAATCAACCTTACTTTACATAACTTCATAAATAAAATACATGTATGTAATCATGGCACAATTGCCCCATAATTATCATACATAAAATATAATGTGTGATACCTGTAGCCGACCCTAAAACAGCAAAAGCGCGGGAGATTCAAAAATCTGAACTACATATTTAAAAATAAATTAAAAACTGTTCAAAATAGAATAAAATAAATAATTGTTTAAAACAAATTTTCATAAAAAAATAATACCGTCACGTAAATACCACTACAATGAATATGTATACTTGTAAGTACCAACACTCACAAACAAGGAGCATACGAATTGCAAATATCAAAACGAGAACATCAAATTATACGTTGATATGTTGATATAGATTATAGCCGGAAGGCTAGAAAGAAAAACTATGACAATATTGGGGAATTCAAGAAATGTAGACTGCAAGTATATAGTGCAACTTGAATTTCAAATACAACGAATATCTATGAATTTATTAATTAACACGCTATAGGCAACTTATCAAGCTTTCGTGTTTAGTAATAAAACAATAATTTTTCCTTCAGGCGCCTCTAACTATTGAAGAATTTTTTTTTCCTCTTGAGGGCGCCACCCATCAACGACTATTATCCTATTCATTAAAATTGCATATACCTTTCTAATTTATGTGATTTAATAATATTTTCATGCCTAAATGTATCTAACAATTCATCCTATACCGTTTTAAGCTGCAACTTTCATTATTTTTCCATTATTTCTCAAAACTGATTTTAAACTTCTTGTTTTACAGCATTGCCATATCTACATAATTCTATAGATAATTTGCTTATTTTTTTAGACTGTAATTTTAAAATTGGGCTTCATAGCCACATTTCTACAGATATTTTATAACTAGATATACAATTTTGTCTTTTAATATTCAATATTAACTTCACAGTTTCTTTTCCCGTTTGCCTTGATACGGGAATCGAGATTACGCCATTAATTTTTAGATTTAATTGCTGAAATTTACTATGAGCATTCAAAATACGTCTACACATGTGGCTATGAAGCCCGATTTTAAAATACGTTTTAAATAAATTATAAAAACATAATATTATGAAAAAATTTAACTGTGGCAACATCGCCAACTGTCAAACGGTAGTCGGGCCTCTTAAGAAAGAGTTTTATATTTAATAAATTTTGTTTTGCAAACAGTTCTCTAATATTCGACTATCTCATAATGTTTTATTTACATGTTTTACCTTCTAGTAGATAAGTATTTATTTTTCGATAAATAAAATAATAGAAAAGTTATGTCAGAGATATAGTGCTAGCAGAAACTATATGCGTTTAAAAGAGTAAAAAGCGTTGTTTAGGATATTCATAATTACGTTGTCTAGTTTGCGATTCTTTTTAAATGTAACGATTGCATACCTAGCTAACAAATATTATTACCTAAATATTCAACAAAATCCTATTCTTTGCATATAATTAGGAATAATAGTAATAAGAAGAAGATCGCTTTGGAAATACATAAAAGGTAGACAATAATGGGACTCTCATCAAAAAATAAACACGTGCCTATTGAAACTAAAAATTGCTGAACATGCTAACCATGCTTAAAATTTCGTATGTATAGTTGGTGATTCACACTGATTTTGACATTTCTTAGGAGCTATAAATAAACTTTTGTTTGAGATAACAGAAATTTAATTTATTTTGTCAACTAGTTTTGTAATAAACTGCCAAACCAATTTGCATGACCATAAAGTATGTCTGCTTTAATTGCAATTTAATAAGAATTAATAATTAAGCTCTATCCATATATTTCTTCAGTTATTACTAGGCATAAAGACTAGAAATTACGTTACTAAATTTTATAGTTTTTCAGTTTACTCGTATTTACAGAAATAACCATTTAAAAACATACATACATATGTATGTTGATATGGAGAAATAATTACAAAGAATGTAATGTAAATACATTACGTTGAGATGTGTTTTCTATACGAATTTTTCTACGTTTGATTTTCAGATAAGGATATAATTATTATACATTTCATCGCTTTCTCTATACGTATTGAAGTAGGTACGGCAATATTATTGTCAGTAAGTAATAACTTTTCTTTTCGTCCTTCCAATTCACCCTGTATAGTTTGTTTTGATACATGTTTCGTATATCTTTTACAATTAATCTAGTTATTAAATACATATACATATGTATGTATGTGTGTATATAAAAGTAATAAATACTTTCCATTACAAATATAACAGATATGAAACATACAAATAATACAATATAATGGAGATATATATGTAATTGGAAAACGTGAACACAATCAATAAAACATCCTACAAACTACAAACTAAAATTCAGTAAAAATTTTAAACTCTAATACGATAACAGATGCGACGTAAATCTGTTTGTGTAAGCGTCTCGATTATATTCATTGTATTTCAATACGTCTATTGATTCGACTAGAAGGTTCATTTTTGCTTACAGATATCAGTCTGTAAGAGTCGAGTTGCAGTGAAAATATTCTCAATTGTAAATTCCGCCATAGTACATGTAAAATGTCTATAGCTTTGGCAACGATGAAACATGACCTACCATAACTTTATACAAGATAAGAAAATTGCAGACGTTGCACTTTTAAATAATAAACTGCCTCGTACAATTAAATCGTATGATTCCTGAATGAATGAATACAAATGCTCTAGGTTACGTTAAACGATATTTTTCTGAATTATTTGACAAAATACTTTGAAACATTAGTACTGTGTAAACTGTTGGTGTTAGCACGATGGAGCGCTATACTACACGGTAACATCACGATATGCTGTTAATTATTGTAATCGCAGCACGTCCTCCGTCTACGGACATTTAACTTTTTAAGCGCGGCGTTGCCAACTTCTGGTAACTAAGTATTTACTTATCTTGGAAACCGTAAGTGACAGGCTAAAATTTTATCAAAGTATTCTGTTTAGTTTCATTCAGTCTACACTACATTATAATTATGGCACTCAAACCACTTACACCCTGTATATACACTCTACAGTTTAGTCATAATTTTGTCATTAAAAATCTAGGTTGCATATTTTTGGCGTTGGCGTATTGTATTAAAAGAAAAGTAGGTTATGAGAAATGCTTCTATGTTGTATAGCAATAATAAATGTTGAAGCAATAATTTCGATTTTATTGGTTGTAAAGCTCTTTTTTCAAACAAGCTTAGTATTATCATCATACATAATAATGGTAAACCTTGAGATAACGTTCCCGAGTAATTTCAAAATTTTCTGCATAATTAGAGTACTGGCGAATTAGTGTTATCACCGAAACAAAATAAAGTGCAAGATGATATATTGCTTCATCGATGTCATCACTAATTTTATCATAAATTTAACTAATTAGCAGCTATTACCTAATTATTTAATGGAATAAACATACAGAATAAATAATGGATAAATTTTGCTTTATTATTGTCATTCCGCGAGAGACTACACTATGCAAAATAGATAATTAACATTTACAAGACGTGCTATTTGTTTATGTTTTATATATTGACATTAAGTTTAAATCAGCAAATAAATTAAAATTACTTAAGCCTACTCAACAGAATTTCAGATGAAGTTAATAGGAAAGATACATAATTTCAAATACTCTGACAGCAACTGTGATAATAGACTGGCAAAATTTCAAGAAACAACCTACAGAAAGTTATTATTGCGATAGGTCTAGAATATTTCGCGTTTATTTTTGCAATAAAAATCTAATAAAAGCTTGAACTTGAACAGACTGTGTGTATATATGATGTTTAATGGTGCCATATAACACAATCATAAGTTAAAAATACGAATATTGCGCAGCAAAATAAATCTATAGTTCAAATAATCTATGAGGCATATTGCCGTGCGAATATGCATTGTTAATTACACTTTTATAGGATTAGTATTTGTTCCAATTGAATTAGATACTTAAGAGGATTTAGGTATTTCCAAAATGGTTTTAGATAACTGGCCATTGTTCTCCAACCACCAATAATATTCAAATAATGGTTTTAAATAACAGGTTAAGATATGAGTGATTACATAGAGTCCGTAATTCCAGGTTTGCGAAAAATGCACCTAGAATGGTTGTTATTAGTGTTAGAACAAGAATGCCATAACTACGCCCACAAAATTCTTATGTGAGGAATAAATAACTGAGATCTAACACTTTTCGGCTAACGTTTTCATCGTTTTGTATTAAATTCGATGTCTATTTCCTCCAATGCAGATAAAATGTTTTATACTTTTATAGATTTTCATCCGCATCAATGAATTAATAGGTTATGAATCATTTTTGTACGTATGGTGATGAATTGAAGTTAAACTTATATTGATAAGACAATTCTATCATTTTATTCTCTTAACACTGGTTTGTAGATTTAATTTAGTCAGGCAAAGATAAAAGATATGCTCAATTTGATTAAAACTATCATTGTTACAGTCCGTTATTTCTCATGTTATGATTTATACAGTATTTCCCCCGATTGAGTTACAAAGACGATTTTTTTTTGATTTTTTAGAAAAAAAAATCGCTTTACAGTAAGTTTTGCTAGTCTTCAAACTCATAAAATTCAACACTACTTTGTGTGTAGCTACTTTGTGTCACGTTTCTATGTATTTTGGAACTTGAATAAAAACGTTAATCAATCGGCAAAGTGTTTAGAACAGTTTTTTAGCAGTTCAGACACCTTTTAAAGTGTCACAATACATGTGCGGCTCACCACTTAACGTTTTTACGTTAAGTTCGAAAACACAAAACTAATTTGCGTGACACGCAGTAGCTACACACAAACTAAAGTTGATTTTTTTTATTTATTTATTTTTTTTATATTTTTAAGTAAGTATATAAGATTTTTACCGAAAAATTGAATGTTTTTTGTGCTCCTTTTTAATAAAACCATTAACTGAATTTACTATTACTCAATAAATTATTCAAAACCTTTGTCGTCACTTATCATTGCTCTCCATATAAAGTATTGGAAATTCGAAACGATTTCCTATCAGCAATAACCTTGGAGATGACAAAATGACTATATAAATAATTCAAATTTTGCTATAAATATTTATCAGAATACCGTAGGTCACGTTATATGACAACTCGCCTATATTTACATTTAACGCGAGCATTTTGATTGGTATATATTCGCGAGTAAATAATATGAAATGATAATTAACAAATGTCATTATATATTCCTAGTTCTTTTTTATTGTAGTATTGACTCGTACGTCCTTTAGAGTAGATAAGATCACCTTGAACTTTATCGACTTTAAATTAGCTAGAATGTATATGCGTGTTTGCTCAATTGGGAAATAAAATATAAAAGCGTCACAATTTTTTTTTAATTATCACTACAGTTAAGAGTGAATTCTTAGTTTATGTCAAAAGTAGATATATTTATTAGGTAAGTATTCATAAAGAAGCATATTTCTAAGCATTTGTTTGTAGCACTCTGTGATACTGAAAAGTATATTCTAGACGTACAGTTCTTTGCAATGAAAACCGCCGTTCTGTATATAATACACTAACTTTCTCTATAACTGAAGCATTTTATCAAATAAACGAGATACAACTTTGAACTACAAACTATAATTCTAGTTTAATAAAATTATTATGTAATTTTATCAAATTTATCACGACCTGTGTCGCGTAATACCCGGCGATGCTACTGCAGAACTTGCCTACTAGAGGGGATGGGGTTGGAATTAGTCCATGGTTGCAGGTACTACATATTACAATTAACATTGAGTGACGAATTACAATAAAATTAGGTCTTGAATTTGGAGGATCGCTGACTAGATTCGCGGATAGATCGATACTAGGTGGCCCGGTTCTCATGCTTGATTTATTTTCGACACTCGATCGCAGGGTAATTTCCAAAAATATACCATGAGCGCTTATTTAAGCCATTTTTGATTTTATTGTTGTATCTATTATACTTTTCGTCGACCCATTTTAGTAATTATTTAGAAAAACAAAGACAATTTCTAATAAAAATTAATACAGAAAGTTGATAACTTACTTCACTTACTTTTGTATATTTAAATCGGTAATTTCTTAAAGAAGGTCCGTCAACATGTTAAAAATAATTTAATAATAACTGATGCTATGTAATTTACATACTACAATTTATAGCTACAGCAATTCCTTTACCAATAAACAAAAGCTTTAATTAGAGGTAGTTCCTTTTCTTGGCCGTAGTACAGTGAAATCCGTTTAACACGAACCCGCTTAAGAAGAAATATCGGTTAACACGAACCAATAAAGCGGTCCCGAAAAAGTATTGTATTTGTATACATTTTTTTTCTCTAACACGAACAAAAATCGCTTAACACGAACAGATATCACTTCTCGGAATAAACAAAATACTGAAAACAGCTGCCGTGTCGGCGAGAATAAAAAGGTGTTTGAAATCAAAGAGAATGAGACAATGTTGTGTATCTAAAAAGGACATTACAAAAATATATCAGATTATTTTTCAAAGCGTCTTATTTGTTTTTTTTTAATTGCTTTAAAAAGGACATTACAAAAATATATCAGATTATTTTTCAAAACGTTTTATTTTGTTTTTTTAATTGCAAATTTTGTATTGAATTTCATTAAGTTGTTGTTAATATTTTTGGTTTATTGATTTTTGTTAAAGGCATGCATACATATCTATGTAAATAAAATATACTAAACGTAATTTTGTTGAGTACCTTAATGTATATACATATACATACATTTAAGTAAGCTTTCGGTAACTTTATTTTACCTTGGTCAGAAAAACCACTAAACTATAAAAAAATTGCACACATTACAACAAAGGAAAGTTATATATAGAAAATAGCTAATATCTTGTAAAATATTGCATGTGTTCTATTTCATAGTTTGTTTGGAACTAAATACAGAGAATGACCGTAATTAGGTATTTAAGAAGTACATACATTAGTACTAGTAGAAGTACATTAGTACATAGATGAGATTGAACATGGCGGCTGAGTAGATACACGTGTGCAGCAGCTCCAGAGATTATTAAATAAATTCGTTTTTACAAGCAATTTTACTCTCTGTTAGTACTGAGTGGTTTGTTGTGGAGTTAATTGCAGTAATTAGTGTTAATATGGTGCTCTCAAGGTCTCAAATATTAGAATACGAAGAGTTGATACTTCAGGCCTTTAAAAAAGACAGTTTTGTCGCTAATATCTCCTCATCTATTGGTGCGATTATTGAAAAGCAAATGTCTGTATTAGTGGAAAAGCTGATAGAGAGGTACGAAGTGAAATTTAGTGAATTTAAAACGCAGATCGATGCTTTAAAATCGGAAAATTTGTCGTTAAAAAAGGAGTGCGAAAATAAAGTTGATGCACTCGAACAATACAGCAGAAAAAACAACCTAAGGATATACGGTCTGCCAGAAGATGTGAACGAGGATGTTGAGGCTGTAGTTGTGAGTACGTTGTCGACTAAATTGAACATGGACGTCAATCCGGCGTTTATAGAAGTATGCCATAGACTGGGCCAGCGTTCAAATAGTACGATAATCATTAAATTTTCGTCTCATAAATATAAATCTCTTGTCTATCGTCACAGAAGCCGGCTAAAGTGAACAAAAATCGTAATTAAGGAAGATCTTACTAGGAAAAGAGATCAAGCAATGAAAAACTTAGTTACGAAGTATGGTAGGAAAAACGTATGGAGTGTGGATGGTGTGCTTTTCTTCAGAGAGGATGGTAATGTGCACAAGTTTAAATAAAGTGTATTCATTGACTGATTGCTTCTCGATGCTGACATTAGCTATTACAAGTTCTCTTAGTACGATTTGCATTTTTTGTTTCTTTTTTCCTGCTTGTTGAATATATTAAATTGCTTAATTAAGTTATAGTTTGAATATTTGGGCTGCTGTAAGTAAGCGTATTAGAAATATTTTGTTGTATTGTCGCTGCTTCTTTTTGTTTTTTTTAATTATTATTTGTTTGTTGGTGTAGATGAATATATATATATATATATATATATATATATATATACTTATAAACAGTATGTTAATGAGCCCGTTATATGAACAGGCCGCTGTCGATCCCGGCATTTATAGCAAAGATGCATGAGTATATATTATTGCATTTTCCATCTTTATTTAGTATTAGTAAAGGCATCAGCAGAGGGGAAATGTTTTCTGACAATGTAAGAAATTAGGTATGAACGTAACTTTGGCAGTCCCAGATATATGAGTGCTACTGTATGAGGCCCACTTATATATTAAGATATATGCTACGCATCGTATAGAGCCCGGCAGTGTTGCCAGCTTATATACTGTACTAATGTACTGTAAAGGTGCCCTAATCAACATAGAGCTAGTTGTTTAGAGCCGTGTGATATGATTTCATGTTAAAAACGTATTCAATTTTATTTTAAAAAATACGTTCACATGTCAATATTTCGAAAAAGCAACTTCCTCTTACTCTAGACTAAGATAAGTGAATTACGTAGGTACTATTATTAAAAATTGGCAGAACAATCAACAGCACAAAATAAAGTCCTATTTATCTCCCTCGTTTAAAGAAGCACATAGCCACTGTCCTCCAATGAATGTTTCTGATAATGAAATGAAACAATTTGCAACTTGCATGAGACACACCAGGAAAACATACACAAAAATTATTATGAGTACAGTTGGAGCATTAATTAATTCATTCATACCAAGATTTACAAAAGTATTCCTTCATTTTGTTACTTGAGCAAGTTCATAAAAATTAAGCAAAAATACAGTCCCACTACTAAATAAAGTGTTGTACTACTAATGTAAAGCATCGACATGATATATGTATATTTATACAGACCTTTGTCATCTTTTTCAAATGGACACAACTCGAAAACTCTAAATGTTAGAATACTGCTTTCCTGTACCTTCTTGTACAAAATTTTAGGCTCTATAGCTCTATGCCCTCTTACAATATTGATATCTTGTAACGTTAAAGGTGCATTCGCAAAAATAATGCTTCACTAACATTTTGCATTCTTTCGCAAACATAGGCTTAACGACATCACATATCGAAAAATATATAGGAGACTTTTTTGTAGCATATGACAAGATAGCATTTCTGTTTGATAAAATGCATTACTTTTAAACGTCTATAAAGTATAAAGATGGCAAACCTACAGGGTGGTGCAACCAAGATCGGATGGACGATTATAATTAAACGGTGAGGGATTTCGAAAAACGTTTTTGAGATTTGATTGAAGACTAGGTACATGGACAACATTTTAAAAATATTTTCGTTACACAGGGCGGTCGAAGCGGTCTGTGACCAACCAAACTTATGTTTTTTTATGGAACACTCTGTATTAAAGTAAAAAAATCTCTTCTCGGTTAAAAATGCAATTTTCTGGCATTTGGCACAAATAGTTTATCTCATCCGGTTGGAGTATTTTAATAAAGATGACATAAAACTTAACAAACGTGGTAATAATAATTCCTGACAAAGCGTTAACTTTTGTATTTGGAATTGATGTTTTGGCTATGTTTTGTGTTCTTGGTTTCTGGAAGTATATATTTTACTAGCTAACAGTGGGCATTATTGACATTCGTCTAGTACCAACACCACACTAGCCAAGTCTTCTATACTTAAAGTAATTACTGTTACAAAATTAATAACAAATCAAGAATGAATTACAAATACGAAAGTTAACGTTTTGTCAGGAATGACAGTTACTATGCGTTTGTTAAGTTTTACAACATCTTTATTAAAATATTCTAACTGGATGAGTAGCAAATCTCAGAAAACTGTTTTACCAGGTAGCACGAAAACGTTTTTAAAATGTTAAATAAAGGTTACTTGCAACGTTCAACGTTTATAAACGTTAAAATAACGTTGCCTAAACGTTAATGTAACGTTAAAAGGATATATTATGGTTGGTTACTTTGATGATGAAAATATAACGTATTAACACATGTTTGATACGTATAAACGTTTTAATAGATAATGAATAGTTATACGCAGTTTACGTTATAGAAATTAGAAAATTAACGTATAACTGTTGAGTACGAATTTGCATCATATTCTTCACTTTATTGCTATTCATTTAATTCGGATATGTTATATATTTTTCTAGTTTCATCGTTATCAGAAAGTAAGCTATGGCAATTAAGTGGCGTCAAAATTTAATGTATTGTATTCCTTTATAAAAATATTTTTGCATTTTCCAACATTAATAAAATATTTCTCGGGTAACGTTTACAGAACGTTTCTGGAACGTTAAATTATAAAGTTTTATGTTTGTGACATTAAGACGTTTCCAAAACGTTATATAAACGTTTTTGCTAACCCTTAGGAAACCTTTTTATAACGTTTTACAAACGTTACATGCTGCCTGGGTTTACGAAATATTTGGTCAAAAAAGCGCAGTATTGACAATATTGTGGCACCTACATCACAAAAAGTTAAATTATAATTTACCGCTCAGCTCTAAATGTGCCTTTGTTAATACGGAGCATTATTTGAACATCCATTGTAGTAACACTTAACAATTTTTCATTATCAACACTTTTCCTTGTCATGATATCGCTGTAAAATTGTTATATTCATTGCACATTAATTTTTTTTTTGGTTTGCTTATTGCCAAGTACATGCGTCCTTGCATGAGAACTTTAAATCTTTAAATGTAACAAATCTCAAAATCTTGCATTTGCGGTGAATTTGCTTAAAAGTCGTCAGTCAAAAGGGTAACGTGTATGTTATCTATAGAAAGCTGATGAAGTCGTCTTTAACATATGAAAATAGTATACAGTGTGTTCCATTTGAAAAAGTAAGTTCTAAGCGGATTTACAAAACCCGATCACCTCCAACATTGGAACGTTTTTTCAACTTTAATCGCTTTTGTCTCCGTAACTATGGGTTTTAGAGCCCAACTACTGTTTTACCAAATTGGTTGTAGTAATTAACAGAATCGATTGGAATATTTTAATACCGAGTGTTCCATTTAAAAAAAACATATGTTTGGTTCGTCACCGACTGCGTCAATCACCTTGTATAAAGAAAATATTTTTAAAACATAGCCAAGGAACCTCTCAATGAAATGCCAAAACGGTTTTTCGAAATTCCTCAACGTTTAATTATGATCGCTAACCCTATCTTGGTTGCCCCACCCTATATATATTTATTCTGCCTTCCCCAGAGACACAATCCTTTATATATAACTAAGTTATTGTCTGGCTTTTATAAGCTTTTGTGCATTGTGTCTCTGTCGGCCTCTCATGTCATTTACTACACATTTTTTAGATTATACCACACGATGTACATATATCAAACTGTAAAAGTTTCTAAACTGTTTCGGACTACAAATAAAAGCAAAGGGGCAACATCAAAATGGAAATCCATGGAAGATATATAAATTTCTGATGTAGATTCAAACACCGATATTTTCACTTAAATTAATTTTTTGCGTTTACTTATTAGTTTATTTAGCAAATATGCTTCTAGTCTATATATATATATATATATATATATATATATAAGTAATGGAATATCGACCGGACTTCGTTAGAGTAACACTAATTGTACTGGGTAATTCGGTCTGTGATTATCACAGACCGAATTACCCAGTACAATTAGTGTTACTCTATATATATATATATATATATTGATAAATAGTTTTAGATATTGATAAGAAGATATCACACTTTTTGGCAATTGCGTTTGTGTTTGAAATACATATCTTAATCTCCTTTTGAGTAGTAGCGGAAGTATTAGTTCCTGTTGGGTACTTAGGCAATCTTTTATCTCTTATTGGTAGTTAGCTTGTGTTATTACATTGTTAATTTATTTATTGAATTGCTTAATTTGAATTATAATTTGGATACTTGGACTGCTGAAAATAAGTGCACGAGGTATATTTTGTTAGATTGTTATAGTTTTTTTTTCTTATTCTCTCTTATTACTATTATAATTTCGTAGATACATTATAGATTGTTTTACTGTATGATTGTGTTACTATAATACCGGTTTTTATTTTGAATTTTGTACATATATCTATTTATTTTGTTTTGAGTAATAAACATAGCTTTTATTATTACTATTATCATATTTACACTAATTATATACTTACATATGCACTTGCTTGAGGCTTGATAGTATTGCTTTTTCTACGTGCGCACTCTGCCACAGTCTACACTTCGTGATGACAAGTGTTAAGGCATCGTACTCCTTCCTTTAAAATGGGTGCCAAATTAAAGATTGCGCATGTGAATATTCGTTCCTTACCTGTTCATTTCACTGAATTTAAGAGTTTTTTGTTGGGGTCGACAATAGATGTTATTGGTCTATCTGAAACGTGGCTACACTCTGACATTGATGGTGCCGATCTTGCGATTAGTGGCTATGCTATGGTTAGACAGGACAGAGGCACAAGGGGTGGGGGCGTTTGCTTCTATGTTTGTTCAAAATAAAAATTTACCGCCATTGATGTAGAACACAAGATTGAGGAGTTGTGGATTTTAATCAATACTCGTGGGCAACGTCTTGTATTGGGATTAACTTCTCGACCTCCGTCGTCAAACATATCGGATGTTTTACGCTCATTTATGTTCAGAACCCTTACATTATCTTTTCAGAATTAATGATATTAACCATAAATTAGAATTTTTTAATAGAACTTTGCTGAATTTGTTAGACTTTTATGCACCGTCTTAAACTAGATGTGGTAAAAATAGAAATTATGCACCGTGGTTAAGTGATAATACACGTTACTTGATGTGCATTAGGGATGATGCCTACAAGTCATATAGGCGAACAGATGATCCTGCCAAATGGATTTATTATAAATCTGTAAGAAATCTTTGCAATTCTACAGTAATAGCTGAAAAGAAAGCTTATTTTTCATATAAATTTCAGCACTTAAGTACAAGCGATGTGTGGAAAGAGTTACGTAAGTATAACGTTTATACCAAAAAAATACTCAAATTCCTCAGCACTTATTGAGACCTAATGAAATTAATGACTTATTAACAGTGTGCCAAAGAGACCCACTGCGTATGTGACAGATGATTATGTAAATCGGAGGCATCCCAATGTGATTAATTCTCTTACATTCTATTCTGTTTCTACAGATGATGTTTGGAGTATTATTAGTAATGTGTCATCTAATTCGTCTGGTGTTGAGAATTTTAGTATTCAATATATTCGAACGTGTTGCCCATATATATTGTCCTTTATTACTCATATAATTAATTTTTGTCTGCTTAAAGGCGTCTTTCCTGATTGTTGGAAAATAGCGCTAATTACTCCATTACCTAAATCTTCTGATGTTTCTGAATATAAAGACCTGCGACCAATTAGTATCCTACCTACGTTTTCTAAAATACTCAAGAAGATCGTGGAGAGGCAGTTGAGGGCACATCTAAATACTAACGATATTTTACCAGTATATCAGTCTGGATTCAGATCTAATCACAGTTGTCTCACTGCCTTAACTAACAACAGGTTAGAATTTGAAATGACTTCTCACATTTAGCTCATTTAACGGCAGGTGTTCCACAGGGCTCTATTCTTGGTTTTCTCTTGTTTACTATTTATACCTCGTGCATAGGTTCTTCTCTTAAAACGTGTAAGTATCATATATTTGCGGCTGATACTCAGATATATCATTCCTTTGATCCTAAAGATGTAGATTCGGCAATCTCTTTGATTAAGATGATTTAGATAGGCTTCTTCAAATTTCAAAGGAGCACTCCTTATTTTTAAATTCGACAAAATTGACGGTGGTGCTCTTCGGTTGTTCGAACAATGATTTAAGAGAATCAATACAAATTGTACTTGGCGGTGAAATGTTTCATTTTACAGATGAAACTAAAAGTCTTGGATTATATATCGATTCTTAATTGCGTTTTAAAACTCATGTATCGAAGTGTGAAGACGAGAGCTATGTTGTGTGATGCCCTGGTTTTATCACAGTTTAACTACTGTATACCAGTGATATACTCATGTCTTGATGCGGCTACTAAACAGCGTATACAGAGGATTCAGAATTCATGTTTGCGTCTTATCTTTGGTCTGCCAAGGTATAGCCATATATCTCACAAACTAGTAGAGGTTGGTTGGTTAAGTATGGAGAAACGTTTTAGGTTGGCAACCGCCACTTATTACCATAAAATGATTACTCTGCAGAAACCACCATACTTATATAACAGAATTAGATATCGCACCGATGTACACAACATCAATGTTCGGTATCGTCATTTTATTACAGTTCCGCGATATAGAACAATTTTATTTAGACGCAGCTTTTTTTATAATATTGGTTACGTTTATAATGCAATACCCACGCATCTTAAAAAAACTGTCGATTCCTTCATTTAAGTATCACTACAGGGGGTTGTGCTGTGACTGGGTGCGGGCAATGCTTGAGGTACTTGTGCAGTTGTAGTGTTCTTCCTCTACTTTATTTGAATTTAATAAGATTTTATATTTGTAATTGTATCTATTTGCTGAATTGTTATTGTTACTGTCATGATTAGCCTCCATGTGTGTTTTCTTATTTTTGTATCAGCTGGGAATGGAAGATCAGATATTCTGAATTGCCTTGCTGAGTTTTCAATTTTCATTTTTTTCTTTTTTTCTGTTACTTGCCATATTGATGTAGTTAATTGCTTTTTTTGGAAGATTGAAACAATGGAAGATGTAACAATGTGTGTGGTAAAAATGACCATGTGTTGTATTTGGACTTTTCCCCGCCCTCACAATAGTCTTACGTAAATCTGTAGAAAATCTACTTCTTAAATACCTAATTACGGTCATTCGCTGTATTTAGTTCCAAATAGAATATGAAATAGAACACAACATGTAATATTTTACAAGGTATTAGCTACTGTTTTACATATATATAACTTTCCTTTGTTTTAATGTGTGCAATTTTTTTATAGTTTAGTGGTTTTTCTGACGAAGGTAAAATAAAGTTACCGAAAGCTTAAATGTGTTTTTAACTCGTCCAAAATCTCACTGTTAGGCCGCTACGACAACGAAACCTTCCACGCAATATTTACAAAAGCTTTAATGTGTAGTATTTTAAATTTAAAATTTAAATTACGCGCCAAAAGTACAGGAGAGTTATGAAGGGAATGTGAAGGAGAGGTGTGTTTTTTTTTGATAGAATATAGATATTTGTTTTTTTTGTAAAAAGTGTGTTTCTTTTGCTTCTTAAAACGGTACTACAGTTTCTCAGAAGTGGGATTCGAGCTGAATTCGAGGCTCAACGGTGTAATTAAGATTACGGCCAAATTTGAAAACGAAATTGAGAAGTACAAAAACGTGTTGAATTAATAGGTTAATTCTGGAGGGAAGACAAACGGTTGAAATTAGTAACATGCCACTCGATAATTTGTGTACAGCAATGAACGAAAATAACGACACCAATCATTCAGATGAATTCGAACGTTTCCAACAGACACATCAAGCGAATGTAAACAAAGATACTCAAGATAATAAAATGATGGAGGTTATAACGAGTTTATTACAACAAAATGCGGCAATACTTGATATGCTGCAACATAAAGATCGTAAAAAGGATGCGGAAGATGAAGTAAAAAATTTTAATATAATGCCGGATTTAAGCAAGTCTATTGAAGTGTTTGACGCGGAAAAGGGACCGAACTATGCACGAGAATGGCTGCAAAGACTGGAGACGACAGGACAGCTACATTCATGGCCACAAACAATTAAATATGAAACAGCAAGAACAAACCTGAAGGGAGCTGCATACTACTGGTACAAGGGTAAGGCTAAAGACATACATGATTGGACTGAGTTCAAGGCCGCATTTTCGAAGACTTTTATTTTCGATAAAAGCAAAACGGAATTATGGAAAGCTATGCAGCTACAAGTACAGAAAAAACACGATAATCTCAGTACTTATTTTTATAAAAAGGTATCATACTGTCGAGAACTAGATTTTCCATTCGCAGAAACCAAGGAACAGGTGATAATAGGGCTGTGGTCCAAAGATTTGGCCAATTACTTGATGGCAAGACCACATATTGATGAAGACGATTTATATAAAGACCTGATACTATATGATCGAGTTGATGGTGCTCGTAGGATCACGGTAACTGATAGATTAGGAAAGCAGAAAAGGGAAGAGACGATAGGTAACGAAACAGATAGAAAGGAAGAAAAAAATGGCAAAGTCAAGTGTTTTAACTGCAATTTATTTGGTCACAAAGCAACCGAGTGTAGGAAACCTCGTAGAGAAAAAGGCGCTTGTTATTCATGTGGTTCAATGGACCATAAACTACGGGATTGTCCGAAGATACGTCATAAAGCAGATTCGACAAACATCCAAGGAAACAGCACCAATTTGGTAGAAGAGGGAGCGATGGTATGGGCACCAAATATCCCATCCTACCAGGTAGACGCATATCTGAAAATAAAGGAGAAAAAGATAAGTGTAACACCTATTTTAGATACCGGTAGTCGAATATCTTTAATCAGCGAAGCATTTTTACCATTAGATTGTATAAGACAAAATTGCATATCTCAGCACAATGAATTGTAAGTGTTTATTAGGCAGAAATTTTATTGCAAACGAGAAATTTAAAATTACATTTGGTCAAACAGTCATCATTGAAAATGCAGACAAAAACATGAACAACGATATTTTTTCGATTAATTTAATTGCTGATAGTAAAGAAGTAGAACTAGACATAAATTCCACGATTGATCCCAAATATAAAAACCAGCTTATAGAAAATATGCATGCCAAATATTTAAATTCCGTAAAACCATCTAAGCCTAAAATGAGTTTCGAAATGCGTATAGATGTCAAACCAGGACAGCCTCCATTTTATTTTAGACCACGACGACTTTCATTTTTTGAAAAAGACCAAGTAGTTCAGATAGTAGATGACTTGTTAGCACAAAATATTATTCGGAAAAGCAATTCTGAATATAGTAGTCCGATAGTTTTAGTCAAGAAAAAGACGGAAGGTTTAAGAATGTGTATTGATTTTCGCGAATTAAATAAGATTACAATTAGAGACAATTTTCCTTTACCACGGATATAGATGATCAAATTCATCAGATGCGTAATAAAAAGTACTTTACGAAACTTGACCTAAAAAATGCTTTTCACCACGTAAATATTGCCAAAGATTCAATTAAATTTACGTCTTTTATTACACACAATGGACAATACGAGTATTTGAAGATGCCTTTTGGGCTGAAAAATAGCCCAGCCACTTTCATGAGGTATATAAATTTTATTTTTAAAGATTTGATTGACCAAAATAAAATATGCATTTATATCGATGATATTTTAATTGCTACCACGACAATTTACGAAAATTTGGAAATACTAAACGAAGTATTTACTTTAATGTCTGACAATTTATTAACATTGAAATTAGACAAATGCTCTTTTTTGTATCCAGAAATCAATTTTCTTGGATATATAATAAACGAAGATGGTATTAGACCAAATAAGCAAAATATGATAGCTGTTAGCGAGTTTTCTGTACCAAAGAACTTTAGAGAAGTCCAGAGCTTCTTATTTTCGCAGATTTGTAAACAATTTTTCACTTATTGCTAAGCCTCTTTACGATTTAGTAAAGAAGAATACTATTTTTAAGTTTGGTGGAGAAGAACTTGAGTCATTTGAACTGTTAAAGCAATTGTTAATTGACGAGCCAGTATTAGCAATTTATAATCCGTCTCTAGAAACTCAATTGCACTGCGACGCGTCATCACATGGTTATGGCTCCATATTATTACAGAGACAAAAAGATGGATTTTTCCATCCAGTATTTTATTTTAGTAAGCGAACATCCGCTACCGAATTCAAATAACATAGCTATGAACTAGAGATGCTTGCTATATTTTATTCATTACAAAGATTCCGAATATATTTACAAGGTTTAGAATTTAAAATAATTACAGATTGTAATAGCATAAAGTTGGCGCTTTCAAAAAAAGAAGTAAACCCTCGTATTTTACGCTGGTCTTTGGAATTAGAAAATTATTGTTATACGATTGAACACAGAGGGTGTAAACAGATGACACACGCCGACGCTTTGAGTAGGCGCGATATTTTAGTAATTGAGGACAATACTTTTGAGCGAGTACTTAGTATCAAACAAGATCAGGACAAAGATATTAACCAGATCAGGGATCAATTAGAAAATGCCGAGAGTAAGATTTTTGAATTGAAAGATGGTTTAGTCTTCCGGAAGCAGCATGGAAAATTACTATTTTACGTACCTAAAGCTATGGAACAAAGTGTCATACGAACATACCATGATGAGCTTGGTCATGTAGGTATCAATAAAACTAATGAACTCATTACACGAACATATTGGTTTCCCAATCTGAAAGAGAAAATTAAAATTTATATAGCAAACTGTTTAAAATGTATTACGTACTCACCTGTTACTGGTAGAAAGGAAGGATTCCTGCACAACTTACCTAAGGGAAAGGTTCCATTTAATGTGGTGCACATAGATCACGTAGGTCCGTTTGAGAAAACAAGATTCAAACATAGATATATTTTAGCAATCATCGATTCATTCACCAAATTTGTCAAGTTATATGCTTGTGTTAAAACCGACGGTAAAGAAGTCATAAAGCACCTAAGAGAATATTTTTCGTACTATAGTAAGCCCTTAAAGATTATTTCAGATCGTGGTAGTTGTTTTACATCTACAGAGTTTCAAGTCTTTTTAAACGATCAAGGAACACAACATTCAATGATTGCAACAGGAATGCCTCAAGCCAACGGACAAATAGAAGTAATCAATAAGTCTATTTCAGCCATGTGCTCCAAACTTTCCGCCGACACGTCAAAATGGGACGACGTATTAGGTCAGGTCGAATTCGGAATCAACAACACCGTAAATCGTTCGACAGGAGAGAGTCCTAGTGTTTTACTGTTTGGTGTTCATCAAAAGGGACAACTAGAAGATAACTTGAGAACATTCTTAGAAAACAAAATTACGATTGACACGAGTGACTTGAACTTAATTCGTAACAAGGCCAGTGAAAGTATTGCGGAAACGCAAGACTACAATAAGTGTTATTTCGATAAAAGACATAAAAGTGCGCGTGAGTATAGCGTAGGTGACTATGTAATGATAACGAACATCGATGTAACAACCGGAGTGAACAAAAAACTTCTACCGAAATTTAAAGGACCATATATTATAGCAACCGTCTTAGGTAACGACCGGTATATAGTTCGGGATCCGCCTGGGTTTCAGTTAACCAAAATACCATACGAAGGAGTTGTTGCTGCTGCGCGAATGAAACCATGGCATCGAGACGAGCTAGTGCCCAAAGAAGAGGAGCCCGAAGAGGATGGACATGAAGAAGCTGAAGACATTTGTTAATTTTGCATTTCTTGTGTTTATATATTTTTTTGTTTGCTACACTTGTTGTATAATAATTATTTGATTGTTTTATGTATGTCAAATTCGTATGTTTATTTTAACTATAACGGATATATGTATGTATTTTGTATTTGTATCATCACTATGTATGCATTTTTGTCATTTTGGCTTGTATAAATTGACTAGTTGATTGAGGACAATCAAAGTGTCAGGATAGCCGAACTGTAGTATTTTAAATTTAAAATTTAAATTACGCGCCAAAAGTACAGGAGAGTTATGAAGGGAATGTGAAGGAGAGGGTGTGTTTTTTTTGATAGAATATAGATATTTGTTTTTTTTTGTAAAAAGTGTGTTTCTTTTGCTTCTTAAAACGGTACTACAAATGTTACCTGCACATTTACCTACAAATAGGAATTATGAACACTATACATCCACCAACCCTTCAGCAATATGTACATTGTGTAAGGGTAAAATTATTCGTTTGTCGTATCATTGGCTTATCACTTATAATTATAGCAAGCACACCGATGATATTACCTATGGTTACTTTGTATGTAGAAAGCTATCAAGGCTTATTATTATTTGCACACATATCTACATATATATATAATACACCGAGTACTGTATATCTTCCGATACCTCTACTTAATAGTAATTTCGTGGCATACAAAGTTATGTGGTTATTAAATTATTTCAAAAATACTGCGTTATGAGCTCAAAATCAATCACGAAGTATACATACACCTAGTGATTTATGGAGATAAATAAACAAGTTGCATATTTATTTCATATATGTATGTGGAATCTATCAACTGCTACACTCCTGTGCCATAAGAAACGTTAACAATAAGACTGGGTGTGTTGTTTATGTATATGTGCATATCTATACCGTGTTTTACTTCCTTCATTCACCCCATATACAATTCCGGCACGCCTGCTGCTGGAAATATAAAGTCGATAATATATACGGCGCTTATTTGACTGTATTCATTCAACTGTATATATGTATGTATGTATGTATGTACATACGTATGTTTTGTACATATGTATGTTACGTATACTCCTAGATGAATGTATCCGTGCGTTTTAAATAGAAATGCACTATCACCGCAGTTGTTTTTAATCACGCATGAGTTACATACTTGTATAGATATGATACACGTCACTGCATTATACAGTTCTTTATACTCTTATAGACTATTATCTCTATCCGTTAGTAAACTCAACATTGTCTAAAAGTTACAATTACAATACAAACGAGTACAATTAATGTGCCGTGATGCAATATTTTCATATCACAGTTAGGGAGGTAGACCGTCACACCTTCTCCAATTATGTTAGGTTTATAAAATAACATAGTGTTGCATGACACTTGTGGGACCATTTTTTTTTACTAATTCAATATTTGTCCAAATATTAAGTATGTAAGTGTTGAATGCTGTTCCAACCGGATAATTTCGTTAAAATTGTCAGTGAGTAATGGTGTCTAGATAAGCATCCAGTTTTTATTTTGTAGTTAAGAAATGATTTAATTGTTAACTACATAGTAAGTACATTGTAGCATTTTCTATAAGAAAATGTACATTAATTGGTGGAAATTATTGAAATCAAACCAACGATTATGGTCTATAAATGAGAAATAACACAATTATTATCTATTGTTAAAATTGTCACTTTTCATTATATTTTAAATCACTTATTAAATTGCTATACCAATTGTTTACATCAGTAAATTTCCAATAAAATGGTGGAATTTTATTAATTTCTTATCACCAATATGTCAATTGTGAAAAGTCATACTGAAGGACACGCTAGATACACAAACAAGATATACAAGAAAAATATCACCAATGTTGTAACAGGATGGAAGTATCTACTGTTAACAGTCAATGCTCGCGGCATAGAACTATATACTGTTTTTCATATAAGTATTTTAAAGTTATCCAGCTGAAGGTGTTAACAATTCTTTTAGAAAAAATTAGATCAATTCAAACAACATAATACACACAATAATTTAGCTTCCTTCATCTCAGGATGCTGTGTTTCGGTTTAAGATATTTTCGTTTTATTTTATAAATTAGTTAGGTAGTTTAATTATTTTCCGCGACTAGCCGCAAAACGAGTATATACTGCACCAAGAGATAAGGTATAATTTTTATAGTAGTAAAATTTTCAACTCGGAAGCGACGTTTTCTCAAACGGAGTGCCGCCGAAATATCCGCTTTTTTATCTAAGGATACTTTATTTTTTGGGAACACATATACAACCGTACAAGACGCCAACCATACTAAAAGTTGGTCATGATCCTAGTAACCATGTAATACGCTGTTTTATTCCTGCAATAGCATTTAAAGCTTACTATTTTATGGCAAATACAATGCAACACCATATCAGTTGTCCACATACTCCATCAAAGATACATATTAGTCCTATGGAGAATATCAGGTAAATGCTTTCTAGTAACTCATTTCGTCTGGCATAACTTTTTCATAGGAAAATTATAAAATAAAAATAATACTACAAACTGACAGTACAATCATCGTTTTAGATTTGTTACTCCTGCGCTACACGTTTACAATGTCTATATACCCGTACTCTCGTATTTCTAAAAAACTTACATGAAAAAAGACAAATTATTTAGCAATACTGTAGGTTTATGGTGCATATTAGAATTACGTGTGATTCTCCTCAATTTTTTTCGTGTCTATACAGCGGTGATCTAGAACATGCGGCATTATTATATAGTACTCACATGAGTATTCAAGGAGAACAAGACAAACTGGAAAAGTCCCTACGTATTATTTTTGTGCTCAATAACGCATAAACATTTACAGATTATTCAGCAGACACATAATGACACCGCAATCACTATCAACAAAACTCGTTGAAATAATGCCAAGCTGTTATAAACGCTAGAAAATTTACCATTTTTCGCTATTTTCTTTTAATTATTCCTCATTTTGTTTTTACTTACATATATAGATATTTTAGGTCGCTGTCAATCAGATATGCTTGTACAACTGCTTCAAAATTTATTATCAAACTTCATTGAGCGGCAGTGTACATATGCACGCAAAAAAGATCGCATAAAACTTGTGTGACATTTAATTCCATTCATTTAATGCAGAGTACGTTTATAATAATTTTAAAAAATGCTTGAGAAATTCTGAACAAGAAATATCCACACACTAAATTGTTAACGTACCGTGAGCGGTAGTCAGGTACTTTTCGATGTCAATGGCAAGCTTATGAAGGTAGATTTATGTGTTACATTCATCGCAAACCATTCACAAAAGAATGTGAATGGTAAGGTAGTGTGCAGGCGTATTCAGTAATGGAGAAATTTGATCTTCAATATACATACATACGTATGTTACGTAGATAAAGATTGACATACAGATCAACTGTAGTATAAATCTCATTACATATACAGAGCAAGCAAATAGTTGCGTACCTTGATAATCACGTCTTAAATAATGAAATTGTGTAAATAATTGAATTACTTATATATAGTAAATTAAAAGTGTGGTGGTAACCTATTTAAAGTGATCATAATTATAGTGAAAATCCAGATCTAAATCCGCTATATGGTACAGCAAAGAGGAGAATTGCTTAAAATTTGGCTGAAAAAGGCGGGCAGAACTTATGCAACCTTCAACATTTTGTTAGCTATCAGGTCGAAATTTAGTTTCGTAAATAATAATAAGAATAATAATCATAATTTATAGACAGATGTTCTTATTCAATATTTATTATTTAAACATAAACTTTTCACGAGTTCTATTAAAGTATTATTATTCTATTATTAATAAGAAATAATTTCCAAACAAAATTTTAATTTTTTTTCTTGTGAATTATTAGAAACAAAACTCTATACAATTACATTTGAGACAACAGAAGATTATTATCAATTAACTACTTACAAAAAAATACAAAAAATAACTATTTTTAAAGATAATTATTTCTTATAACAGCAATGTTTCAAACAATCGTTGCCAAGGAAATTGTACGGAATTTTTTGCTCGTCTTGTATGTATGTAGGTATGTATAGTAGATATTTTACGAGAATAAAAGAACCACAAAGTATAGACTTGAATGAAGTATCGGAAATACGTAGATCTGCAGCATTTTGTATACATTGCAAAATATCAGATTAAGTTTCTATTTAACGATATACTCGGAAAAATGACCTCGAAAAATAGCTGCAAGCAAAAGTAATTATTTAATATTCATTGTTGAATACTATGCTATAATTTCAATTGCTAGTTATTTATAGTAGTCTGCATGCAAGTTCGTAGAGTATCATGGTCATATGTAAATTATTATATTTTCTTGGTCGATCGGCTTAATTGAAGAACTTTGTAGGTATTAAATAAAAACCATTACGCTCGTAATATATCCTACAATGCTGGTTATCCATCGAACAGATTTTCGACCTTTGACTTGGTAAGATGATTGCAGATTAAGTTGGTCGTAAATAGACTATATTTTTCACACCAAAAGCTGATTTAATGAAGATGATGTATAAATTAACGACTTTGTCGAAAGTACGAAGTCGGTAATCGCAAATCGAAAATCGGTTTACTGGATACCCAGCATAATACTTTTATTGAAGTTTAGATAAGTCCGTGATACTTTCGCTAGAACAATATTTACAATTTCAAGACATAAAACGTATTAATGAAGATTTAACAAACGAAAGGTACGCAATGTATACAAGATTACGAGATGGCGTTGGTGTAAGGAATGTTTGGGTATGGAATACCAAGATATACGTAAAATCGACGGACAAAAACGGTAAATCCAAAAACACTTTAATTCAAACTGAAGAGGACGTCGTTCAAATATTAACTTCCATTGCGCCAAACGTTAAGAAGTTTTTCTTTTTTTTTTTGATATACTTTAATTAATCTATTAGAATTATTATCATTAACTATTGTGAATTGATTTTTACTTCTTTCATCCTTTGTCATAAGCTTTTGTTTTTTATTTCTTTTGTTATATCTGTAACGGAGAGCGATTGTTGCTTTGTAAAAATAAGTAGAATTAATTTAGTTAAGTAATATTCATAAATATTAACAAACAGCATTACGGTCTCCCTTTTTTTACTTTTGTATTTACTATAAGTCTGTGCTGTATACATAAACTCCGGAATAACTATTTATTTTCAAAATATGAGGGGATTACGATCAAAAACAAATTCAGTTTTTTGCAATGTTTTATCCAATAATTATGATTGTGATTAATTGTGATGGTAGAAACGTGGCTTGGGGTTGATATTTTTGATACTGAAATTTTCGATGAGCGATGTTGTATAGTAGTATAAGTGTTAAACCGCACTTGTCTTGTGGCTTTTTCAATTTTGTTTTTTTTTGGCTGACGTTTGACTTTTTGTAAGTACCGCAATGTATTTTTATAATCTCAATAAAAGAGGGGGAGGGGAGAGAAAGGGAGATTGATTGCTATAAAAAAGAAATTTATATCTGCTCTTCATTACGTTGATGATGCTCTGGAAACTATGTTTGTTAAATGTAAGAAAAGTGGTAAATATTATTTATTAAATGTGTACTTTAAACCAAATTCTGAACTTAATGATTATCTACATTACTTTGAGATGTTTAAGGGTTTCACCGACATCTTATCTGGTCATAATGTTTTTATCGCTGGGGATTTTAATATTCCATCTTGCACAGACGCCTCATATGATTTGTTATTCGTTAACAATATATGCAGATCTCTTGCTCAATTTCTAAATCTATTTAACTTTACTTCTATAAATTCAGTACAGAATAATAATAGGAGAACACTACTTGATCTAATCTTGGTCGACATTGATGTCGCTGTGGAGGCGATCGGTACTCCGTTTGTTCGCTTGGATACACACCATCCAGCTTTATGTGTGACTTTGGTATCGTTGCATATTAAGACTACCATACATTCTAAATCTCAGTCTAAGTATTATGATTAATCTAATGCGAACTTCGATGCATTGTATAACCAACTAAGTCGAAGTAGCTGTCTGTATCTGGGCTCTTTAAAATAACTTTGTTATACATCAATTCCGACCTAGATAAAAACATTGCCTCCTATTTCAAGAATAGAAGTTTTTGTACGTTATGACGACACATTGTCATTGAGAAAAGTCATTGCGGGTAAATAGGTACTAGAGGAATCATTTCTGATCCCTAGCTTGTTTCTGGCATTTGAATTCAATATAGGATGGACCTTTCAGGTAGACGCTAATGTATCGAACGTGTCGCTTTCAGATTTACTAATTGAAGACTTGTACTTGGAATGCTGTTGTAGTGGCCTCAGCATATTTCTTTTTTTAAATAATGTTGAATAAAGTCTTGAAACTATAGAACTATCGAAAAATTAATTAGGTTATAATCGAATTGATTAACGAACTAGCGGAATTTTCTCATGATTGTCAGTTTTCACAACCTACTCAAGTATGTGGTAGACTACGGTAAGAATACTTCATTATATATCTATACAGATTAGCCGGGCAGTTATCTAGGAATAGGTAGCGATCCAATGAGTACGAGTGAATAGAGCGTACATATGTGTTAAGTTAATGTGTGAGCGCGTGACTAGCAACAATGCAAGTGATCGTTCTATCGCCGCACTCACACATATGTAGGCTCTATTCACTCTTACTCATTTGATCGTTTCCTATTCCTAGATAATTGCCCAGCCAATCTGTATATCGCAGTTTAGCGTATGAGTAAGTACCTCTTGACATACTCTACATTAATAAATTCACTGAGAAAGCAGTTTATATAAAACCATATACACTGGAACTTCGTCTATATCAGCGGTTGCAAAACGTAAAGATTCACTCATATCCTCTCAAGAGGGGTCCCCACTCTTATCCCGTTAGCGGAGAGGAAACGCCGTCCTACGCGCTGATTGGCTCATGTGAATACGTGCACTATCGGGTGGTGGATGCCGATCGGATATAAGTGAATGCCACAGTGCGGAGATAAGTGAGGGTGGACATAAGTGAGCGCGGATATAGATGAGGTTCCAGTGTACTTAGAAATCTGTACTGTCGTGAGCAATCCTGATGTCCGGAACTTCGCGAATGTCTCACTCGCTCCGAACGTACATATATGAAATGCGAATTGGTCGATTGTAATGTTGGGGAATAGGTAGTTCACAGGTATATGTTAAGACATTTAGAGAAATACTTGTAAAAGCGACATTTCTTGGGATGTCGTATATACAGGGTGACCCAGGAGGAACCTGCAATATTTTGGAATATTAAAGTAGGGACTATTTCAAGACAAAAATACTTATAAACAATATTTTTATTTTCAACCGTTTCATATACAGGGTGCGGCACCGAAAACGAAACAGATTGAATAACTCGAACGAGAATTGTTTTTTTGAAAAAACGCAGGTCGATTTTTAATTTAAGGGGGACACCTTTCCAACATGTCCACAACTGTCATACGTCATTCCCCTCCCTCCGTCACACAATATCCGCGTATTCAGTATGTGTAAATACTGCTGGCATTGTAATTGTAGGTTGCACTTAACCTACACACGTCATAATTCCACATGCCGTAGTTAAAAACTGACAGACAGGTTTACGGGAGTGGTGTATCACGGGTGGCGCATGCGCAGTATCTCTGAAACGGTTGAAAATAAAAATATTGCTTATAAGTATTTTTGTCTTGAAATAGTCCCTACTTTAATATCCCAAAATATTGCAGGTTCCTCCTGGGTCACCCTGTATATTGTATTGATATGTTTAGTTTTATGCCGAATAAGTAGGTACGTATATAAATTACAAGTATTTATATATGCACCTACAGTAGGCAGTAGGTATGTATGCATGTATATCTACATAAAGCAAAATTATTCCAATTTTATTCCTAATTTTTCATGATTCCAATATAAAGTTGGTGATCTTTCTGTCTGGCGAAATTTTTATAGGTACCCAGCAAACAAAATGATTGAGGCTAGTTATTGGCCGCACGTAGACACATTGTCGGGCCGACGTAGGCTGCCGGCAATGGACCGGCGCGTATGTGTCCCACCGCTCTGCTGTCGGCCGGCTGATGGTTTACCATCAGTACCAGCAGCGTGCCAGTTGCAGACCACTACCTTTGTCGTTAATAGGCCATTACGCTCCCGCTTCAGTTTTATTATACTGTTAGACGTTTTCGAAAATTTCACCGTAGAAATTTCTCCGCTGGTCTCCAGCTGGTTTTATGCTAGAATTATTCTTTTAACCGTAGTAAATTAATTTAGAAAACGTTTATTCCCAACTTCGTCTCAATATTACCCACTTGGAAAGTGGTTGAGAATAAATTAATTTACCACGATTAAGCGAATAAATTCGCCATAAAAATCAGCTGATTACCGGTAAATATTTGCCGGTACAATTTTCGAAAACGTCTACGTACAAAAATAAACAACATTTCAAAAGTAATTCTTTATTATAAAAGTAACAGTTTATATCCAGGATGATTAGTGAGAGTGGCCGATTAGAAGAATTATACATATAAACGGAGCGGATATTGTATAGTTACATAAAATAATAATTAGAGCAGACCAATTTTCGTTGGCACCGGTAATATGCGATAGAATAGGCACGCAACATAAGCTTGTTACCGATATAAGTATAGAAGTAGAGACATTTATTCTATCAGAAATAATTAAATATACATTAATATATACGAATATACATACAGTAATATGCATAAACACACGAAAAATAAGAGTAGTACAATTATAGCAGCGTTGTATGTACATATAAATAGAATGAAAAATGTATGAAATCTGTGATCGTGTGCACGACAGAGGAATTAAAAAAAACACTAACCATTTTAAGCGTCTTACAAGGATAGGCAATATAAACTATTGTCGACTAATTTTCTTATTCAATAATACACACATAAACACATAGCTTATGTGTTCTTTACATTGCGTTGTATGTACCTATAAATAAAATGGAAAATTTATGAAATCAGTGATCGCGTGCACGACAGAGGGATTAAAAAACACTTACCATTTTAAGCGTCTTCCAAGGATCGACAATATAAACTCTTGTCGACTAATTTTGTTATTATTATGTTTCGAACTGCTTATGTTGTGACGAATCCGTCTGCCAGAGTAAAATGAGAAAATTTATATTTCTTTTATGTATATATTTTCCGCATTTTTCATTATACTTGTCTTGTTTATTTGATTTTTTTTTACTGACTTATTATTACCGTAGTTTGATTTTCTTTAATTTTATACTTAGGTCAATTTAGTTTCATTTTTTTTGAATTTATTTTAATTACGAGCAACCGGTCATTTATTTTAATTTCCATTGTACAAGTTTATATGTGTCAGCGTAATGTGCGCGCGGCTATCTTCTCCCGCTAGTCTCTTTTTTATGGAGGGGACGAGCTAGGAAAAGAGATTCCGAGAGTCAAGAATTATTATTATTAGAGTCTTCCGAACCGAATAAGTAACTAGATTCTTACCGTACCGTCTCATGTTTCTTTCCGACCGAACACTTAGTTTCTTTAAGTAATTTTGCCTTTGTTTTAAAGTATTATTTCAGTCATACCGTCTCCGTAAATCTATATTTGAAATTTTGCGAACCGAATGTGCTAACGATCGTTTAAGATTTTAATTTGAACATTTTTGATTTGAATTCTATATTATTTTATTTTATTTTATTTCATCGTTTCCCGTCAATTGTATTGGGCACGTCAAGATCGTTACGACGGTCGACCCCTTTCCGCGACTGGTAAACGCCATGTCGAGTGCGTCCGTAAATACCTTGTTTGTTTTCACGACCAGCCAGAAGGCAGGCCGAAATTCAAGTCCTTAACCGTGAATTCTATTTTCAAGACCAGTTCATGGTTGCCGATCACGTTCATTTATAGCCGCCATTTTGTATCTTGTACACGACCAGCTACGGCTGAGTTGAAAGCACGACCCTTTCACAGGAGTCGAATCTCCCGTTTAAATATTCATATAGTTGCGTCTTACACGCCATCCCGAGTAAAATTTGTATCCCTGTTGACCAAATACCTTGACCGTGAATTTTATGAACATAGTTTAGTCGTAATGTGCACTTACCTGAATTTTATTCCGTCAAATGTCTTGATTAATATTAGCCGCTAATCTTACGTGAAGTTTCAACCGATCACATAGTTTGATTCACTATATTTTTTATGCGCGAACTGACAGACACATATAAGTTTCAAAACCGCACTTCTATCAATTATGTTGTAAATACATTCCGCAATCTCATGTTTTTTGTATGTAAATATATTATGCACATGTTAACGTTTTTGTTGTTGTAAAAAGCATCGTATTTCATTTTATGTTCAATATACGTATTTATTCGTTCACCCATTTGTTACAATTTTAATCCCCATGTATCCTGGACAAAAGAGCACCCGTGGGTTTATGTAATTTTCCTAATTACTAGCGAATACAGATTTCACAAATTACCTTCCGAAAGTTCAAGTTTTCACTTCAAACAATCATTCTTCAAACAAACTATTATTTGACATCATGTAAATATTGAAGCCGATAAGGAAGTTGCCTGTGGTAAGTCACGATAACGGTGATGAAGCAAAGTTCCGTTTATCGTTACCAGATGTCACCAGCATTTTCCGAGCGACGTCCGACTTGATAAGAGATTTTACCCCACAAAAAGGTAATTGCCACCCCAGACCCAACGCTAGTAAAACAGTAAAACCGAAAGAAAATATTACAATGTGTTCTTTACAACGTGTTATTGAGCTTACATATGTATTGCATACTAAACATTTAATCTTTGAGCCATCGTATATTAAGACTGGGAAATTTATAATAAACTAATTCACTTCGTCTGACAACGGTCGTTTTCTCGATTTATGTGTCGATGATATTTTACTTACACTTGCATGCAGTCTAACCGGGTACCAAACACATACTCAGCATTCAATGCTTTCTATTAGTTCCGATGCAATACAATCATCCTCATCGGCGCACATGGGGCGCACGGAAATTGGTCTGCTCTGATAATAATGAACGTATTTACCATCATCGGTAAAATGATTCATTTTTAAGAAGAATCACTTCTGGAAAAGAAGTAAATATGTGCTGCAAATATAACGTAGCCAAACATACAATCTCAAAATAAAATGACCACTGACAACAAAGGTCGCACAAGTAACAGAATGAACTGCTATGCGGCGCTGGAATTTGAGACGCGGGCTATTCAAACGCGGCAGGTTGCCGGGTTGCCGATTGTGTGCCGGCCATGGACCAACATCTGTTCGTTGTGTATAATCGGTGACGGCAACTGGTCGGTAATATCCAACAGATCGGGCGCTGGATTGTCGTAGCCAGAAGCGAACCATCAGTGCCGGGACAAAAGCAGCAGCTGGCCGTCACACTAATGTTAGCTGGGTACCATGATAGATGACTAATTATGTATATCAAAGGTAGAGACTATTGAGGAAGACTATTGGGCGCACCGAGAAATTATTCCGAAATGTAGGAATTTATGCGGGTTGATTTATACTTCGGTTCGGATTTTTTTAAACGATATCCAACTAAAATATATACTACAAGTATGCAAATGTTCTAATAAAAACATAAAATCTAGATCGACATGTAAAAGTGAAAAACAATAATATTCTAGAAAATTATTTTCTGTATTTTAAAATGCTATTTAGAAATAGGTGAATAGATACAAAAGTATAAAAATTAAATATAATATACAATAATAAATAATAAATTTTTTATATAACTTGTAGGGTAAGTTAATTTTCTTGAATTTACTCCAAACATGTATTTATAACAACTACTGCAGCAATAATGTTAAAGAAGTATCGTAACATCTTGTGGTAGTTGGACTACGTGCGAATAAATAGCTCTGTGAGATGTTATCAGCTAAAGTTTCTATTAGATGTACAAAGTATCGCAACAGGTAAGACATCTGTGTTAGAGAGAGAAGTACATTTTGCACCCAAAATGGTGGTTATAGCTAGTAATATCCATGTAGTATCGCTAGTAGACGTCATTGAGTTTCGTATGCTTGGTCAACGATGTATCACCTGCATAACATAACCTTACACCATAGATCACAAGATCACACACAACTGTTTCACTTTACGTCCAGTTTTTATGATACAACAGAAATGCCCGTCTTTACAGTGAAAATGCCATGTTTTTGCCAAGTTGATACTGACAAGAAGAATTAGAAGAAAAGCACACATTTCAGAATAGTAAACGAAGTGATTAAACAGCTTACTGGTGATAGTATATTACCTTTCATAAACATATAAAGTCGGATAACTGACAGGATTGAATACGATACGTTCCGGCAATGAAACCTTATGAAGTGACATAGGCTATCTGTATATAAGAGTTGCAAGAGAATCGCACGAAGGAGAAACGGAATTTCAATCAAGACCAATAACGTCCACAGTAAGAACAGTGTTTTACACAATTATTACATTCAGGAAATTAGCAGCAGGGCTGGGCGTATGTAAAATACAAATATTTAAAATACGTATTTGAAATACA